>CAUYSK010096766.1:0-22274 GCA_963575035.1 Avahi laniger | reverse complement strand
CATGGCAGAAATACTCTCCAGGGATTAGGGGGATGGGGGGCGAATCTACAACTAAAGGACACGGGGAGCACTAAAGGGAGGGAAGGGCATGCCTTTAACCTGCATTTGGGTGAGGCAAAGACATAAAGTGTAACTAGAATGCTTGTACCCTCACAATACCTTGGAATAATAATATAAAAAAAAAGGACAATAATGCTTTGCAAATGTATAAAAACTACTTTCAGCATCAAAAAAAATAGTTTCATTAATAAACAAGGAATCAGTAAAAAAAAATGAAAATAAAAAAATAAATTCCTTATCAACTACATTTTTTTTAATGAGTTAATATAAGAATTATACTTTGGGAGGCTGAGGTAGGAAAATCACTTGAGCTCAGGAGTTTGAGACCAGCCTGAGCAAGAGCAAGAACTCACCTCCACAAAAGATAGAAAAATTAGCTGGGCATGGCAGTGCACGCCTATAGTCCCAGCTACTGGGAGACTGAGGCAGGAAGATTGCTTGAGCCCAGGAGTTTGAGGTTGCAGTTAGCTATGATGACACCACCGTACTCTAGCAGGGGTGACAGAGCAAGACTCTATCTCCAAAATAATAAGAAGAATTATATGAACTCTATCACTCTCTAACAAAGCCCTCTCCCCTATTAATCAGATCTACAGTTAACTTGCTTAACTTGTTTTCTCGTAAGAAAAGTAAAAAAAATTAAGGAGACTAATAGTGCATTTATAAATAGGTATAGATCCTATTTCATATAGTTACTATTATTTAAAAATAATACCAGCTGGGCACAGTGGCTCACCCCTATAATCCCAGCACTTTGGGATGTCAAGGCAGGAGGAATGCTTGAAGCCAGGAGTTCAAGATCAGCCTAGACAACATACCAAGATCCCGCCTCTACAAAAAATAAGAAAAATTAGCCAGGCATGTTGGCATGTGCCTGTAGTTCTGGCTACTTGGGAGGCTGAGGCAGGAGGATCACTTGATCCCAGGAGTTCAAGGCCACAGTGAGCTATGAATCCCACCACTGTACTCCAGCCTGAGCAACAAAACAAGACTCTGGCTTTAAAAAAAAATAAAAAAGAATACCAGTTTGTTAAAATGTTATTTATTAAATACTAACGATTGGAGTTAAGTTTATACAGAAGGTGCTAATGTATAACATACATGTGCACAAATGTACAATGACATGTATCCACCATCATAGTATCACACAGTAATTTCACTGACCTAAAAATCCTATGTGTTCCACCTATTCATATCTTCCCATCTACCCTTCAACCTGTGGTAACCCCTTTAATCATAAAAAGATCTCCACAGTTCTGCCTTTAACATTAATTTTTTAAGTTTCTATATACTTTTCTCTGAGGATTTTATTTATTCTGGTTTTAAGAAATTCTTTTCTTTTATGGTCTAAACAGTTAAGTATTAGAGTATCAGACTAACAGCACCCTAGAACTGAAACTGGGAAGATACAGGAAGAATCCACAAAGAGAACGAGTTTATAGATTCTGTTATCAGTACTTCTCAGATTCAACAAAGAAGCTTTCAGTTTTCAGAATTCATACAGCAGACAGATGCCTTTAGTTAAACTCTTCTTATTAATATGTTCTCATTATGTCACTTATTTTCTCAAGTGTTACTAATACATTTTATGTAACCTAATATCTATAAAACATTATCACTAACATATAATCAATACCAAAATTACTAATGAGATATTTTTCATTTATTTATTCATACTATGTCTTTCAACTCCAGCATGTATTTTATACTTATAGCACATCTCACTTCATATGCTAAATTTTCATCACGAATGTTTGATCTGTTTAATAGATTTCATAAAATTTATAGTTGAAAAAAGTAGATTAACATATAAAAGTTGCTCCAAATATATGTAAAAGTTTTCCAAAAACCAAAAACTACTTCTCCTTTAATATTCACATTCACAGTAACAAAATTGGTACATTTTTTATAATAATTTATTTAAACTTACAGTAATCCATAATTTGATTTCTGCAATTACCAATTTCAAAACTATGCCTGTCCAAGTTAAGTAAATTCAAATACTCTTGTATTAATTCAGTATTATTAATGTTAAATCCAAAGAGGTATTGAATAAATTGGAAAGTAACTATAAATTAATATCAACAGAGTTCTTCAAATTTATATTATAGTTATGGGGGTCTATTTAAAACAATGCTATCAATAATAATTAAAATCTCCTATATATTAATTCATGCTAAAAATGTATAAAATCATTACTATTTACTTTTATTAGGAAAAGTTTCAGTTTTAACAAAAATTTTTGTGACTATCTATCACAAATAAACTTTTACTTTCCGTGGAGCTTCAAATTTTACTTGTTCAAATCGAGTGTGATGTTAGGAAGAAAATGTAAGCCACATGGGCATTTTCTGTATTCAATTATTGAACATGTGGCGAGCATTCTTTTTTAAGCCCTGTGTATGGTAGTTTAATACTCATCAGGACTTGGAAAAAACATACATAGAATTCCATGTACTGTTTATCCAGCTTCATTCATTGGTAAGATTTTATATAAACACAGCACCTTGTCAAAACCAGGGAAGTGACTTTGTTACAATATCAATATTAACTCAGTTATAGAGAGACCACATGTGTAGATTCAAATAACTATCACCATAATCAGGATACAGAACTATGTCATCCCCACAAAGAAACTCCCTCACGTTAAGGCTTACTAGACACACTCTGATCTCAGCCTTAAACCTCGGCAAACACAGATCTGTTTCCATCACTATAATTTTGTCACTTTGAGAATGTTATATAAATGGAATCACAGAGTATGCAAGCTTTTGAAGTTGAATGCTTTCATGAAGTATGATGCCCTTGGGATCAACCTAAGTTGCAACAAGTATCAATCGTTCGTTCCTTTTTGTTTCTGAGTAGTATTCTATAGTTTATTTATCTACTCACTCATTGAAGGATATTTGGATTCTGTCCAGTTTTGTGCTATTATAAATAAATTTCTATGTGAACATGTACAAGTTTTTATGTGAACATAAGGTTTCATTTCTCCAGGATAAACATGCAGGAATGTGACTATTGCATCATAGATTAAGTGTATGTTTAACTTTACAAGAAAATATCAAGTTTTTTTCCAAGTGGCTATACCATTTTATTTTTATTTATTTATTTATTTTCAATTTGACTTTCAGTTTATTCAATTTTCATAGAAAGAAAAGGAAAAATATGTTTTTTGGCCATTATTCTGTCTTCTTTTGCAAAATTTCTGTTCATCTCCTTTGCCCCCCATGCTTTCTGTAGCCACTTCTGCTTGGGTAGGGTGGAGGTGGGAGCAGCGTGCAGGGAAGGGGTGAAGCTGGCCCCTGTAGTCCCCAGCCAGGCTGTGAGCTTCAAAGAAGAGAAATGGTCTGACACTTGTCAAACGGTGAGGAAGGCTTTATTCCAGACGACTACAGTGGCGTCAGCCCTGTTACAACAGGCGAGAGGGATGGGCTTAACCCGTTAGAGCAGGACCACGGGGCATTACGGCCAAGGAGCAGAGTGGGGGTCGGCGATGGAAAGAGACTGAGAGCAGACGTGCGGGTAGGGGGACGCTTGCTGAAGGCAGGTCCAGGACTTGGACACCAAAGTGGGGGATGAGGAACCTGATCAGATGTCAAGGGAGGTCAGAGATGAGGGTGGGGGTCTGGCCGAACTGCCTTGGCAGAATTCTCGCTAAGGCTGGGCTGGGCAGGCCGAAGACAGGAAGGGCCGAGGTCGAGGCCTAGTCGAGCAGGGGCTCAGAGGAGCTCGAATGAAGTTTGGCCAAGGGGAGGTTGTCACCTGGGCACTGCAGGAGATTTGAGCGACACCTGGATCTGGGGCACAGCAGACGGCCCTGTGCTGCTGACCACCTCTGAGCGTGGGCTCCAATCAGCCTCTTGGGCACTGTGAATTCTGGACAAAGATACTTCTCTGTTTAAAGTTCGTTGAGTCCCCTATGGTAGGAGTAACGTATGGAGCCCAGACGGCCACAGGAGCACGGATCAGGCGGTCGTAAGTATTAATAATGGTAGGCACTTGTGCCTGCGCTGGGGAATTGGTCTGGCATTTCTCTTTCCGATCCCTGCTCTCTGGACCTGGGGAAGTTCAGCTTGTACTCAAGGCCTAGGAGCAACAGCTGGGCCTCGGCAGCTTCCTCCCTCAGCCAAGGCAAAGGCAGGAAGCCACTCCCTCCTGGGATCCAGGGTGGGTTTGGCTGCAGCCTCCCACGTGCCTCCCCAGGGTGCTGGGGTCAGGTGGGTCCCTTCCCTGGTCTTGTCCTCCACCTGGCCTCGCACCAAGTCTGGGACTTGCCTGCGGGAGCTTCCGGTGGCCCAGCCTGGTCCCTTCCCAAGTAGGCAGCTGTTTTTCTCCCTCCACCCCTCAATCCTTCTTCAACCTGGAATTCCTTTGTGCTCTCCAAGCTGATGTGTTTCGGTATTCAACTGTGGCCATTTTGGTTTTGAGCTTGACTTGATTTTGGAAGAATTTTTATTTATTTTTTTATTCAAAAATTCAGTGTCACTTCAATAAGACTAGAAAACAAAGAAAAGCAAAGAGAAAAAAAGAACTCCCATAAATACCCCCCAATGTAACTCTTATTAGCATTCTGAAGTATACCCTTCCAGACTCATTTCTGTCTCTATAAAGGTGTCCCTAAGGTCTGAGAACATAGGCAAAGAGACCCATTGTCATCAAAGGCATCTTCAATCTGTAAAGAAATAAAATAATGTCATCTGTGTCCAGCCTTTATAGACACCTTGTAGATACAGGTAACAAAAATGTGTATATGTCTTAGCAAAAATAAGATCACATTTTTGTTTTATTTTCATTGTGCTAGAAAGACCAGTAAACCTCACAGATCCAGCCCAGGCCTCCCTTCCTCCTCTCTGCCCTCTCCTTCCCCAGGGGCCCCTCCAACGAGGGAAGTGGGGATCATGTCCACGCATGTTGTGTGCTCATACTACACATGTGCAGAGCCTAAATAAAACATTAGTTTTTATGTGTAGAAATGCTCATAAATGGCATACTTATTTATATCACTTTGTAAGCTATATCCACATTGGTACATAGATGTGGTTCATGGCTTTCTTTTTCTTCCTTTTTGTTAACTGCTATATAGAGTTCCATTGTCTCAATAGGCCATCGTTTCTCCATTTCTGTAGTTGTATACAGTTAGGTCATTTCCATTTTTTCACGATTACAAAGAATGCTGTAATGAATATTCGATTCTCTGTGAGCACTGTGGAAGGCGGCCTCTCGAATGGCCCCAGTGATCCTGCATCCTGCTGTTCACACCCTTGCGTAATCCCTTCCTGGTGGGTGTGGACTGGACTTACGGAATATGCAGAAGGGATGGGCGTTCACTGCTGGCATCATGGAAAGACCGTGGCTTCCATCTTGGGTGTGGTCCATTGCTCTCTCTTGGGTTCCCTACCCTGGAGGAAGCCACGTGCCATGTCATGAGGTAGCCCCGTGGAGAGGCCCACATGCCGTGGCACTGAGGCCTGCTAGCAACCATGCGAGTGAGCCTGGAAGCAGATCTCCACCCCGTATTCCCAGTTGAGCCTTCAGATGAGACTGCAGCCCTGGACGACAGCCCAGCTGGAACCTCATGAGGGACCTAAGCCAGAAGCATGCAGCTACCTTTCACTTACATTCCTGACCCAAAGACACTGTAAGATAACAAATGTTTGTTGTTTTAAGCTGCTAAGTTTTGGGGGGTAATTTTTTACACAGCAGTAGATAATTAATATGAGCACACGTGAGAATTCCTGTAGATATCTAAAACATCTGGCAGCAGAATTGTTGGAGCCCATAGTATGCTCATACTCAACAGTACTCTTTGTTACTAAATTGATCTGCAAGGTGTTTATGGCAGTTCACTCCCCTCTACACGGGTAAATGAGTTCCTTTCCCCCACACCTCTCCGGCACTTGCATTATCAGACTTTAACATTCAAACACTTTCATGGGTATAAAATAGTATCTCATGGTTGTTTGAATTTGTACTTTCCTGAGTTCTAGTGAGGTTGGACATCTTTTTAGTATATTGTCCTTTCTGATGTCCTCTCCCACAAACTAATTGTATGTTCATTTCCTTTGCCCAATTTCCTTTTGGGTAGATTATCGTTTTCTTACTGATTTATAGTGTTTTTTTTTTTTCATTTTTGTTTTTGTGGTTTTTTTTACTCTAGAGACTAATCTTTTGTCAGTAGTGCTATTTTATATTTTGCTTTTTTCAGTGAACAGCATATTGAGAATGTTTGTCTATGCCAGTGTATATCTCATTTCACTGGCATTCCATTGTGGAGATGTATAATTTATTTATTTAGCTGGACATGTAGGTTGTTTGCAGTTTTGCATTAGTGGCACATGGCTGTGTTTCAGTCAGCTGAGTTATGCTCTGGTAACTAATGTCCCTGTTAGTGGTTTCCAACATCAAAGGTTTCTTTCTCCCTCAAGTGACATGACCATCACCTGTTGTCTGTGGCTGTGTTCTGTGTCATTATAGCTAGATGGGATCTTGCTCTGCTGCCCAGGCTGGAGTGCAGTGGCACAATCATAGCTCGCTGTAGCCTCAAACTCCTGGGCTCAAGGGATCCTCTTGCCTCAGTTTCCCAAGTAGCTGGGACTATAGGTGCATGCCACCACGTTTTCTGTAGAGATGGAGTCTCACTGTGTTGTCCAGGCCGGTCTCAAACTCTTGGCCTCCAGCGATCCTCCTGCCTTGGTGTGTGAAAGTGCTGTGATTACAAGTGTGAGCCACTATGCTGGCCTCATGCCCTATTTTTAAACATGTTCAGTGGCTGCTGTCAGGGTCCTCCGAGAAGCACTGAGTGCCAGCTGGTCGTTAGGAAGGGCCTGCAGTGGTGTCCCTGGCAGCGCCTCAGAGCCTGCCCTCCGAGGATGAGTTGTCCATGGCTGCATGAGCTTAACCTGTATTAAGGTATCGCTGACATCATTGGATTTGGGGAGGGGATTTACTATTTTTAGAGAAAGCCAGGGGAGCGCCATAAATCCCGTTAGTCAACAGGACTGAAGAGGTGTGGTTGTTTATTAAGGAGGGTGACTGTTTAAGGAAGTGATGCGTTTAGAAGACCACATATTGTATCATTCCATTTATATGAAATGTCCAGAATAGGCAAATCTTAGAGACAGAAAATAGATTTGTGATTGCAGGGAGTGGGGAGAAGGGATGAGGAGTGACTTCTAAAGGATACGGGTTGCTTTTGGGGGTGATAAAAATGTTCTAGAATTAGTGGTGATGGTTGTACAACCTGTGAATAAACTAAAAACCACTGAACTGTACACTTTAAAATCACACAAAACCAATATAAATGAACAATATTTTGACGGATTATTGGGAGGCAACATAAGAGAATGGAATGTGAATTTTGGAATCAGGCAGGCCTGATATCAATTGTGTGATTCTTTTTAAAAAAATATAGATTGCTTAGTCTCTTTGAGCCTTAGTCTCCCTGTCTGCAAAGTAGAGCTCATTCCCGCTTTGTGGGGTCGGAAACTCAATGAGACGAAGTCTGCGTGTCGCTCGGCACGGGCAGGCGCGCATGGAGTGGGACCTGGGGTTGTCCAGCTGCCTTCTCTGTGCCCAGCACCGTGCTGGCTCCCAGGTGTGTGTGAGGAAGGTGAGGCTGGTCTTCACCTGTGGGGCAGACCTGCATGCATCTGGCATCAACTCGGCAAGACCCTTGTTGCCACGTGCTTGGAGGGTGGTGGTCATAGAGCTCAGCCCCGTGAAGCTTGTGGAGTTTGGAAGGGCCACCACATCCACGCAGTGGCTAAGATGGGTTGCCTTGTCTCCATGTGGTGGAGGAGATGACAGCGGCATGTGGCAGCAGCAGAGGCAGCTGGGAGCGTGGCAGCAGTGGTACAGCGGTGGTGTCTGGTCGGTAATTTAATCATAGCAGGGAACACAGGCTAATGTTGATTGCGTTCTTACTACTTGCCAGATCCTGTATCTAAGTGCTTTGCTTGTATTATCTCATGTAATTCTCAAAGCAACCCTGTAGCACAGTGAAACAGCTGGAGATGGAAGGATGTGTGTTGGGGATGTGTTTGCCAGGAAGCACCAGGGTGCGGCGGTGAGTGAGGGCGCAGACAAACCCAGGTGTGCCAGGACGTGGCTGCGTGAAGCGGGGGGTTGGGTGTCTGTCATTCATTATACCCGTCTCTCTGGTTTGTACACATTTGACAATTTTTGCAATAAAAAGCTTAAAAACCAACAGCCCTATGAGGTAGGTGCTCTTATCCATGTTTTATAGATGGGGAAATTGGGGCACAGAGCACGCAAGGTTGCACGGTAAGATTGGGACATATCTGGCCACTCTTGTGAGCGGCAGGGCCTGGCAGCAGGCCAGGTGAGACAGGCCAGGTGTGGGGGATTCTGGCCTCATGACATTGGGGTGAAGCTCTTTCTCTTGCTTATGTTCGTCTGGTAAAGTCTGGCCCCGTGACAGACATCACCTATTTCTCACACTGCAACCCTTCAAAACTTGGGAGTCAGATGAGGGGGCCTGTGCTGCCTTCTGCCTGGTCTCTGCTTCTCCTCCCCACAGCAGAGCAGAAGTGAGATGTAGACCCGAGGGTGCCGTCCCTCAGCCAGCTGTGTGAGCCCGGGAAGGCCATCAGTGCCTCCCGCACCGACTGCTGGAGCTCCTCGGTGTGTGGGCTCTGGCTGCTCTGACCACGCAGGGCGTGGCCGTGATATTGCAGGGCCTGTTGCTAAAAACTGCACCGCAATCTTGATAAACATTTCCAGGGATTGGCAGAGGAATGTTCTCGTTATTAATGTGCCTTTAATGTTGGATGACTCAGAATATCCCTCGCAGTAGTAGAAGAGGTGACTTTTCGAGGTCCTCTGTAGAAGGATGCAGAATCGTCCCGGGCGGGGATGGCACCCCCGTTGGCACCGAGGAGATGTAGCCCCAGAGTGGACTGAACCTACGGGGCCACCGTCTGCAAGCTCGCTGCTCTCAAAGCTTTGCTTTTATGCAGTCACTTCAGGGCGTCAGGCTAGCCCTGTCTCTGAGGCTGTTTGAGGAGCAAGTCTCCAGGCCGGGGGCCCGGCTCCCGCTGCTCCTGCCGGAGCCCCTCGCCTCTTCCGGAGTCCCCGTCCTGTCTCTGCCTTCTGGGTACGACGGAGCTCTTACAGGCAGGCCGTTTTCATTAAATTAACCCTCCGACTTTGCTTCTCTGGGTTAAATCAGTCCACTTTTTTCCTTCCTGCACAGAACATCTGTTATAAATTCTAGATACTGCATTGGCTGTGTAATAAATTGAGAATAAATTGCGTGTGATGGCCCCTAAACTGAGCTCCATTTCATGCATATCTGGAGATAGGTTTTCCGTGGAGTCATGCTTTAAATTGGCTGTTCTGCACAATTTTTCTTAAAAGTTAGGTTGGCTACGCAAGGGTCTAGATTTATAATAGAAATGATGGCACAAACGCCGCTCTAGAGGAGCCGCTGGGCCTTCTCTGTGGTCAGGCTCACGGTGACCTCCGGGTGGGGCCTTGCGGGCAGAGCCTGGGGTCTTTAAACAAAAACTCTCTCCTCAACACATGGAAGCTGCGAAGGGACTTCAGAAAGCTCAATTGGAGCTGTTGGCTCTTCTAAAATGGGGAAGGATCCTCCCTCTGCTCAGCTCGTGTTGCAAGACGCCCGAGAGAGGTGGGAGAGGGCAGGAGCAGGCCTCGGCTGGGCCCGGTGCTTCCCAAAGGATGTGACAGTCTGTGACTTCCCGATTACCTGGGAAAATTCAAATGTTTTAAAAACATCCACAGGTTTGGAGGTTAAGGGGCCCTTTATTGTAAGTTTTGCTGCCTGTTTTCATTTAGGTGGGGAGTTTGCAGGATGTGAGACAGATTTCTCATTGCTGGGGAACGATCATCCACTTGGCATTGGACGAGCAGCAGGTCGGGCGGGCCCCGCCTCGCACACCTCCAGGGCCACATCATGTTCTCTGCAAAGGTGCTCTGGGTGCCGCCGACCTGCCTCCTGTGCAAGGCCACCGCCCGGGGTCCTGCGACTCAGCCATGACAAGCGCACGCTCGGCCCGGTTGGGGAGGACCTGCATAAATAACAGCTCCAGGGGGGACTGACTGGCTAACCTGGCCCAGGGAGGTGAGCTTGTGCTGGGCTTTGCAGGATGCCAGACTTTCAGCACGGGAGGAAATGGAGGTGACTGCATCCCAGGCGTAGGGAAGTGTGTGCAGAGGTGCCTGGCTGCAGAGAGCCAGATGTGTTAGGCCGTGCATTAAGCTCCTTCCCGGGGCTCCTGTTCTCTCTCCAGTTGAGTTTTGTTTTTTCATCCAGCCCGACGTCTGGGCAGAGAGATGCACGATCTGTTTCTGGGCGGGGCGCTGCCCTCCAGAAGCTATTCAGGGCGATCTGGCCGGCCTTTGAGGATTCTGTTCGTCTCTCTGTCCCGTGGCTGGAACTCAGGCTGCGGCTTGTGAGTGGCTGTTTGCATCTCTCCCTGCGAATCACCTGACCCATTTGTGGCCAGGCTGACCCTCATTGGGGCCCCGGCTGAGCCACACGGTTTGGAGATGGCCAGCCCTGGGTTTGACGCCTGGCCTGAGCTCGGGCGTGTGCTCATGTTTGGGATGTCGGTGTCCCTGGGCCGGCTGTGGCAAGGATTAAACCTGAAGTGCCGTGGACGTGTGTGCTGGCGTCTGCTTCCTCCCGGGCCCTGTGGCTGCCGGCTGTTCTCTGCTGTAGAGGCAGCTCCGACCACAGGCCTGAGTGGGGCCAGCAGTGCTAATGTCCGGCGGGTGTGGCCTGGCATGGAGTTTGTTGTCACAGTGTTAAATAACTTCCGGGCTAGTGGGTAACCACCCTGTGTCCCCTCTCCCGGGACTCCAGGCCTCCCCATGATCAAGGTAATTCAGAAAGCTGGCACCTGGGCCATGCGGGTTGTCACATATTGTGAGTGGCCCTCCGGGTTAAGTCATAAAGCGTCATCTCACCACGTGCAGGCCCCATGTGTCTTCTCCCACCCCCGTCCTGGCAGTGCTCTGGGCAAGCACAGAGGGGACTTCTGCTTTGTCTCCTACAGTTTGGAAAATCTTGCGTCCCTGCGAGCTGGCAGACTGCTGAGGTGTACAATGGCTGTGCACGGAGCCCCCGGTTTAAACACGGGCTGGCTTCCAGAAGTTGAGATATCGACTTCCCTGCAGGTGAAACCAGGGAGCTTCAGCTAAAGTCACGTTGGAACTGGGGGCCTGATTCCACAGGAATTCCCCTCCCGGGGCGTGGACCAGACCGTGCTGCATCACCCGGCGATGACGTGAGGCTGGCTCTGCCCCAGAGCAGGGACTCGTGTCAACGGGAGGGAGGAGGAGGAAGAGCGATTTCCTTTCCCCTAACGGAGGTCAGGCTGTGGGTGCAGAGTTATAAGGCAAAGGCAACATTGGCTCCTTTCATTCGTCTTTGCACCTCTTCCTCCTATGTGCACATCTTGCCCAAGACTTTGCTCTCCCCTGAGGCATCCACTCTAGCACCCCACAGAGGCCAGCCCCATCCCCCTAAAACACACCACATTCAAATTACTGACCCCTCCTCCCCAGCCCTTTTGCTAAGAAGGCCCATCTTTGGAAAAGGGGCTCTCTTCTAGGGGCAAGATAATGGCAATTCTTACTAGTGTGTGAAGGACTGATAGTGCCATATCTCCCCCCAGGAATCCTGGGTGGGAAGAGGGTGTTTGCATGGTGAGCCACCAGGTGGGCAGGTGGGCCAGCCTGATCTGCCCACATACTTCCATGTAAGCTATTCCTGCTGTCCCCAGGGTCTTCCTTTCTTTTGATTCTGAACTTGGAGGTTTCTGGAAGTCTGTAGTATTTTCAAGGTGGGCATGGCTTCGGGTGGCACCTCTGGCATGTGGATTTGCAAGTTTCAACTGCCTGTGACTGCAGACGCTGTGTTGAGTGTGGCCAATGCCAAGTCTAAGTGATTGATTTGGAACTGAACTAAATTTGAAGACGAGGGACCAAACCCTTCCTTGTGAAGATTGTTAGGTTGGGGCGATGGGTGGCATCTAAAGTCTTTCTGCCATTCTCTTGGGGTGGGGGTGGCTGAGGGTGTAGGGAGAGAGGAGAAGCTAGGGCAGAAAGAGCAGAGGGGTCAGTCTGCAGGGCTGGACACCAGCCCGCTCTTCCCAGGTGAGCAATTTCGGACGAGGCTCCGGGCCCCATGCCTCCCCGGAGGCTGTGCCTCTCTGGCTGTGGAGAGCGTTGGTGGGCTGCCGCTTTGCTGGGCAGCTTCAGGCCCAGTAGAGCAGCCGCCCTGTGCGGTGGGCCCTGCACAAAGCTCTGAGCCTGCTGCTTCCTAACCAGGTTGCTGAGCTGTCGAAGGAGTCGAGATGAGGGCTCCCTTATTAAAAACCAAACAAAACACGAAAAAGGCAGAACAGGCCAAGCAGACAACTGAGTGCCACAGTGAACTCATCAACCCTGCGGCTTTGATCTCGGAGGCACAGCGTCTCCCGCTCGGAGGACGCTGGGGACCCGGTCTTTGATGTTCTCACTCCCCGTGGCCATCACCGTGACGGTCCGTCTGTGCAGGGTGTACGGTGGCCCTGAGCCAAGGATTAATTATGTAATAAGCCCAGATCCTAGGCCCTGCCTGGTCAGGCCATGCCAGCAAGGGGTAAGGGGGTCCCAAAGTGCCACCAGGTGCCTCAGGATTAGCACAAGGCCTGTTTATCCAGGAAGCGAGAAAGAGCGCACATCTGTTAAGCGGATGCATTGAGTGGTGTTCCTGAAATTGTACAGTTACTGTCTTTATGAAACTCCACAATAGCTTCTTGGATATCACTCTTCAGGCCCTGAAATGGAGCCCTGTGCAAAGAAATTAAGAAAAGCTATTGGGCATCTGCAGCCACTATTATACCATCTGGTGGCTCAGAAATATTTTATAATCAAATGAGTGAGATGGGCTTCTCGTGCCTCACACATATCAGCTCCCCTCTTCCCTTCCCTCCCTTCCCTCTCTCTCCCCCCGTCTGTCCAAATTGGGAAACACCAGAGAAGCCTTTTCCCAGGAGCGAAGACACCACACTCTCAGTTTTGCCACTTGCTGGCTGGGGGACCATGGGCAGCGTGTCACGCTCTGTGTCGTGGTTTATTCGTTTGTAAGATGGAGATGGCGTTCAGTACCTGCAGCGCTGTGTGCACACCCGAAGGAGGTCGATATGCGAATGTGTCCTACTGTGATGCTATTGATTTGTCTTAGAAAAACTTGTAAAAATTGTATACTTTAACTTTTCCTGAACATAAATGTGATCATGCATATTCACCATAGAATGTTTAGAATATGTGCAGAAACTGGAAAACAATTCTTAATTTATAACCCCCTCTTCCCTCACCAAACGGGGCAACCACTGAGAACATTTGGCAAATTTTGGGATATTTCTTAAGTAGCACGAGCGCACAGATGGCCTGTTATTTTCCAAACCTCGAGGGCTAATTGTGGAAATAAATGGAAGTTTGTGTCGTGGGCAGTCTGAGCGTGTACACGAGCGTGTGCTCCGGGGGTGCGTCTGCATGTTTGTACATGTGAGAGAGAAAGCCAGGGTGTGTGGGTGTGTGTGTGCACATTCGTGTGAGGCTTTGTGTCTGTAAGTGTGTGAGAGCAAGCTGGGGCCTGAGCGAGCGCGTGCGTGTGTGTGTGTGTGTGTGTGTGTGTGTGTACACGTATGTGCAATGCCTGGGGGGCCTCAGACCTCCCTTATCAGAGCAGGGGCAATGGCTCCAGGCAGGGTGCTGGCCTGGCTGCATTCGTGCCCTTTGAGAGGTGGGTGAAGAGAAGGGAGTCGGGCAGCAGCGACTGGAGATCTGGGGGACGTGGAGGGCCACAGGGGGCCCCCCCCAGTCTTCTCTCTCAGCAGTGCTGTAGACGGGGTGATCAGGCCACAGCGGAGACCAGGCAGGAGGCCTGGGGACAGACCCGACTTGCCATCGACCCCAGCACACCCCAAATCCTCGTTCAGGGCTGGGCTTTGGAGTCTCAGAGGAGACGTTCTCTTGTCCTCAGATAGTAACTCTGTCTGCCGGACCCCAGCCCCACCCCTTTGTGACACTGTTCCTCCTTGAGTTGGGAGGCAGTTCTGTCTCACAGACAGCGAGGTGTTGGTGTCTCGAGCCAGCAGAGTGTAAATGATCTGCTAAGGGCGTCTGCCCAGGTGGGATGACTGTGACCAAGCTGAGAAGCACAGACCCGGGTATTTTATTTATTATGGTTTTTATTGATGGTGGTTAAGTGCGGGGAGGGTGCTTAGAGTGTCAGGTGCTGACATCATCAAGCAGAACTGAACGAACGTACGGCATTTTCAGCAGCATAGTATAAAAATGAGAATGTGAGTTTCTCGCTTTTCTCCCCCTTTCCCCCTTCCTTCTGCGTGTCTGGCGTGGTCCTCCAACGCAGCCCCCAGCGAGACAGGCACCGCCTCCCCCCTCCTTCCCTCGCTCTGACTGGGGCCAGGGCCGCCCTGGAGGACGTTAGATTTTAAACGTTTGTTCTTCTCGCCCTCCCTACCACCCCAGCCACCCGCCCAAACTAGTTTCTAAGGGATTTATATTTGCTTGCAGAGTGGTGCAAACTGTTTTCATCCTCAAGGGAACAGAGTGCTCATGGATAAGACTGAGTATGGCATTACTGGTATTCACTTTTAGAAGGCTCTAGAACACCCTCCCCCAGCCCCCACCCCAGGTGCTGGCCCAGGTAGAAGCTGTTTCTATGAGTTCAGCCTGACACGCAGGTCATCCTCAACAGGAGGGAACACACCTGCCTCCCTGGGCTCCTCAACCTTTGGAGGTGCCTGTTCTTTAGAGTGACTTCATTTGATCATTGGTTTGGTCATTCGACCACCCAGGCGCCTCCCGCCCTCCTCTGCTGAGTGCGTCCCCCAAGCCAGGCAGAGCCTGTCTCAGAATCCGCGGTGGGTGGTGGGCAGGACATTCAGGAAAAGCTTCCTCTGGAGCTGGTGGCTGACTTGGGTGACGATTTCTTGATGGTATAAAATGTGCCTCCCAATGCCTGATAATGGTTGTTGTCCCCAAGGTCTAGCGAGGTGTGGACTAAGGTGGAGCCAAGCAGGGGAGGGGAGGAAGGCAGGTGTAAAATGGCCACACCTACTGCCCCTCCTTTGGAGGTTTCTTCTGCCCTGCTGCGGCCCCAGGCAACCCAAAGAACCCACCCTGCACCGTGTTAGCCCTGCACACCCGCCTGCTCTTCCCTCAGCCCCAGCTGTCTGGCCCCTTCCCTGCCCCTGCCCCCCTGCAGGTTTAAACCCACCTCAACTAGCACCTCTTTGCAGGGCACTGTGGCTTTTTATTCCTGGTCTGGTGGAGGCTGGGGGTTCTCTGAGCCTCCTTTGTCTCACTGGCATCCAGCGTGGCGCCTGGCACGAGCACGGCCGGATCGGTTTAACGTTCTGCTCCTCGACCCCCGTTTCCGCGTCCTCGCGCATTCAGACGCGCTGGGGTTTAGCGAATTCTGTTTCAAACCTAAGAAGATGTATCAATAGTCATGAGATGGGGAGGGGAGGGGTGCAGTGGAAGGCCCACTTCCCGAGGCCTGGTTTATAGGAGAAGGACCAGCGTCACTCACGCTTTCGTTCAGTTATTAGACACCTGCTGTAAGCCTAGCGTGATGGTGCCGTGGATGTAAAAGCGAGATTGAGTCCAGCGAGGCAGGGACTTGGGGCTGTGAAACAGGCCTCCGGATGCGCTTATTTTGTCCACACCAGAGAGTAACATTGTGTTTCTTTAAAAATACTCTGGGTTCTGTCCTCTCCCAGGAAGCCCAGATTAGCGTAGGGCGCCCAGTGCCGAACCGCAGTGCTCAGTACAGGTGCCCACCGAAGCTCAGCACAAGTAGGCATCTATTTCATGTTTCACAAACTAGTGGTTAAAGCAGCCGTCTGTGTGAGTCCTGATCATTTTATTGCTTTATGTTGTTCCCTTTGCGCATTTCCTGCTTGTTTGCCTTTGTGGCACTGGGCACTGTCTTGGCTCTAGTAACAACACCGGCCACGACGGTGCAGCACCGTCTATATTCACGATTCCTTCCCGTTGTTCCCGGGCAGTAACGGAATATACATCTTCAAAAAGAAATTTTACATACTTTTTCTCTACCGTGAAAGTAATTCAAACTTGTTAGAATGTCTTGAAAATACTAAATGGTAAGAAGGAGACAGAAAAAAATGATATTTAATCATGCCTGCCCAGGTGACCACTGCGCATTTGAGTGCTCAGAAGAAGCCTGCTTTTCTGGTACCATCAGCCCTGGTGAGGAGTTGAGTATTTGAAAAAGGCTTATTAAAGAGGGGATCATGAATATGATAGAGACGAACTGAGCATTTTATTTCGACATAAACCATTTCATTTTAATATCAAACATGATAAAGATATCCCTTATCTCTCTCTTTTTTTTATTTCAGCATATTATTGGGGTACAGATGTTTAGGTTATGTATGTTGCCCTCGCCCTCCCCATCCCTTATCTCTTGATTTAGGGCCAAGACCTTTCTCGGGTTATCAGTCTACTGGTTGGTTATTCACACCTTCGTGCATTTTCTGAGATTCTCAGTTTCTGTTTCTGTCAAGCGAAGTGAGCACTGAGCACCAAATACTAGCAGGTTTCCATACACCGCTGATAGTGTAGTTATTTTGTTCATGCCTAATTGAATAGCCATCTTCCTAAAGCGTTCACCTGTGTCATAAAACCACCCTCCCTTTTGACTCCTATCTAACAGTTTACATATAATTTAATTAAGTTATGTAATTACTTAAGTATAATTGGTACAAGCAGGTTTGAAAACACACACAATGGAGTGTGATCAGCTCAGAGAGCGGAAGGCTCCAGCATGGTCTGCGCCTCCCAGCAGGGGGCAGAGCTCGTCCCATAGGCCAGGAGCAGTTGGGGAGGCCATTGGAGGCGGTAAATGAAGTCTATTTTCTTCTGGTCTTTTTACTATCTATGCCTGCTTTTATATACAGAAAATTTTGTGTGATTTCTCTCTCTTAATACTTGGAGAAGTCTCCTAATGTTATGAATTCCAGGCTGAAGATTTTAAATTTAAACATGCGACAGCCACTGGGCACGGTGGCTCATGCCTGTAATCCCAGCCCTTTGAGAAACCAAGGTGGGAGGATCACTTGAGGCCAGGAGTTCGAGACCAACCTGGACAACATAGCAGGACCCCCAACTCTTCAAAAAAAAGAAAAGTTAACCAGGCATGGAAGAATGTGCCTATAGTCCCAGCTACGCAGGAGGGTGAAGCAGAAGGATCGCTTGAGCCCAGGAGTTTCAGGTTACAGTGAACTATGATTGTGCCACTGCACTCCAGCCTGAGCGAGAGAGTGAGACCCTGTCTCTAAACAACATGCAACAGTGAACATCATACTGTCATACTTAATGGTGAAAGATAGAAAGCTTTCTCCCTAAGATCAGGAACTAGACAGAAATGACCATTTTTGCTACTTTTATTCAATATTGTACTGGAGATTCCAGCCAGAGCAATTAGGCAAGAGAAAGAAATAAAAGACATTTGGATTGGGAAGTAAGAAGTAAAACTATCTCTATTTGCAAATGACATGGTTTTGTGTATAGAAAATCCTAAGGAATCCACTAAAAAAGCTATTAGAACTTATAAATGAATCCAGCAAAGTTTGTGGGATATAAGACCACTATAGAAAAATGAATTGCATTTCTATACACTTGCCTTGAGCAAAAGAGAAATTAAGAAAATAATTCCATTTACACTAGCATTGAAAAGAATAAAGTGCTTAGGGATACATTTAACAAAAGAACTGCAAGATTTATATTCTGAAAACTACAAAATGATTTTGAAAGAAATTAAAGAAGATGTAAGTAAATGAAAAGACCTCTCATGTTCCTGGATTGGAAGACTTAATATTGTTAAGATGGCATTGCTCCCAGATTAATCTACAGATTCAACATAACCTCTATGAAAATTCCAGCTGGCTTTTTTGCAGAAATTGACAAACTGATTCTAAAATTCATGTGGAAACTCAAAGAACCTAGAATAGCCAGAAAACTCTTAAAAAAGAAGAACTAAGTAGGAGAACTCACACTTCCTGATTTCAAAATTTATTACAAAGCAACAGTAATTGAGAGAGTACAATACTGGTGCAAGGATATATATACAGATCGGTGGAATAGAGTTGAGAATCCAGAAAAAGATCTTCACATTTACGGTCAATTGATTTTCAAAGGTAGCAAATAATTCGATAGGGAAAGAATCGTCTTTACAACAAATGGTGTTGGGACAACTAGATAGCTACATATAAAAGAATGAAGTCGGGCCCCTACCTCACACCATATAAAAAATTAACTCAAAGTGGATCAAAAACCTAAATGTAAGAGCTAAAACTATAGAATTCTCAGAAAAAAATAGGTATATAAGTTTTCTTTGAATTAGACCTTGAATTAGGCAATAGTTACTTAAATATAACACCAAAAGCAAAAGCAAAGAAAAAATAGATAAATTGGACTTCATCAAAAATTTAAAACTTTTGTGATTCAAAGGACAGTACCAAAAAAATGAGAAGAAAACCCCTAGAATAGGAGAAAATATTTGCAAATCATATATATTCTAGACTTGCATCTAGAATGTATAAAAAATTCTTACAACTCAATAAGAGGCAACCCAATTAAAAAATGGGGAAAGGTCTTGAATAGACATTTCTCCAAAGAAAAGAAAAGACGCGTAAACCAATACCACAGTGAGACACCACTTCGCACCCACGAAGATTGCTCGAATTGAAAAGTCAGATAAATACAAGTGTGAGCAAGGATGTGGAGAAGTTGGAGCCCTACACGCTGTAGGTGGGATGGAAGTGGCGCAGCCACTTCGGAAAACAGTCTGGCAGTTCCTCAAAGTTGAAATACAGAGTTACCACGTGACCCAGCAATTCCGCTCCTAGGCTTATACTCAAGAGAAATGAAAACTCATGTCCATGTGAAAACTTGCATGTAAATGTTTATGGCAGCGTTATTTATGAAAGCCAAAAATGCCATGACTGAAATGTTCGGCGACTGATGGACGGACAGACAAGACGTGCTATTTCCACACAATGGAATATTATTTAGCAGTAAAAGGAAGGAGGTGCAGGTTCCTGCCACAACATGGACCAGCCTTGAAAAGGGTACGCCAAATGAATGAAGTGAGTCACAAAAGGCCACACATTGTATATTATGATTCCATTTCTGTGACACGTCCAGAACAGGCAAAGCTACAGGGACTGCAGATAGAAGAGTGGGTGCCTGGGGCTGGGCTGGGGGGGAATGGGGCGTGACTGCTGATGGGTATAGGGTTTCTTTTGGGGGAGATAAAAATGTTCTAAAGTTGATTGTGTTGGTTGTACAATTCTGTGCAAGCTTTCAGTTATATACTTTAAATATGTGAATTGTATGGTAGGCGAACTGTATCTCGATAAAGCTGTTATTTAAAAAAAACCCTTGAACGCCAGGAGCACTGCTGACTGTCTG
Organism: Avahi laniger; assembly: GCA_963575035.1. NCBI lineage: Eukaryota > Metazoa > Chordata > Mammalia > Primates > Indriidae > Avahi > Avahi laniger. The sequence goes on along the minus strand of CAUYSK010096766.1, from coordinate 2,714 downwards.
TGTAGCACCCCTTCCGCCCTCCTGGCCCACCTTGCAGTCTTCCGCCATTGCGTCCCCCTCAGCCCGCTGGGGCCCTTCCCTTCCCCTCTCCATCCCTGGAGCCCCTTCTCAGGATGTAGAAGATACCTTGATTTCCACCCACACGTTGCTAGAACTTTTCCATTCTCAGCTTAAATCTCTTTCTCTTTCTTAATGGGCTGATTTCCCAGGAGGGTTTGTGTCTGGATCTAAATTAATCCTCCTGGAAACGGTTGACTTCACCCTCCATCGGCTGTTACATCAGCAGAGGACACACATGCTGGGGCAGGACCCAGGCCCATCCCTTCCTCCGCAGCCCTCTGGGGACATCTGGGCTCCGGTTCCTTGGTTGGGCCACGCTTACCTCTGGTCCTTGTGGGCGTCTCAACACCAGGGGGTCAGGAGAGTCACAGCAACCATCTCAGGTCCCCCCCAGGGAGAGCCGGAGAGGGAGCTCCAGGCCTAGTGTCCCCCTAACCCCAGCAGGAGGGACTTTGGGGTCTTCCTCAGCTCTGCCCAGGCCTTCAGACCACGTGTAGATCATTCCAGCCCTCTGCACTCTCTGTAGCAGGATGAAAAGAATCTTCTAGTGTTTCTGGCCAACTTGTAAGCTATTTAAAGGTGAATGCCATTCCTAACATTGCAAAAACTTCCGAGCAGGTTGCATTCTTGATACTTTTTGATATGCACTGATCATTGAAGAAGAAGACTGTTCATGAAAAGTGTGCTTTGTCAGTTCTGCAGAGAAAACGGTGGCTGGATTTTTGGCTGACCAGGTAAAGATAAGGGCAGAACTAATTCCCGGTGCCCTGGGCTAGCTGGCACACAGTGAGGATGCAGTTCTCATCTTTGCTGTTCATTTGCTGGGGGACTTTGGAAAAACCCCTTTGCCTTTCTGCACCTTGGTTTCCTCATCTGTCAAATGGGTGTATTTCTGTCCTGCTGGTCACAGGTTTGTCTGAGAACCAGCAAAGGCCTGTGCAAGTGTACTGAGCATCGTACCTACCTGAGCATTGCTCTGATGATACCAAACACATTTTAACACCAGCAAGAACAAGAAAGAGTGCAGTCTCAGAAGAAAAGTCAGTCCTTTGAACGAATACCTCTACTGGTAGAAAAACTCCGGACACTGTGGTCCCACGGCCAGTGCTATCGGGAGGGCACTGCAGGCAGGTGAGGGAAGCTAGTTCAGGGTCCCGCGGGCCCTGGTGCGGCTGCCGTGCCTTTTGGAGGAGGCAGCACTGAAGTGACCAGCTTTCCAAGGAAGGCCAGACTGTGGGGAGGTTTCTTTTTTCAACTTTTTAGTAAAGAAAATTTCAAACATACACAAACATAGGGAGGATAGTCAAATGAATGGTAGAAGTTTAAAGAAACCAGGGAGTAGCCTGGGATGGTTTCAGTTGGGCCTGAAGGTGAAGGATCTGCCAGACAACTCAGAACGGAGGGCAGAGCCAACACTGTCGCGTGACCCCCAGCTTCCCTGGGATGACACCACAGGCCCGTGGACTGGGGCACATGGACCAGGTCCCGCTCACTGCCTGTTATTGCAAATAAAGTTTTACTGGAACGGCTGCACTCATTCTCCATTACGCCATTGTCTCCGGCTGCTCTCGCGCAACAGGCAGAGTCGAGGAGTTGGCCAGAGACCCTGTGGCCTGCAAGGCCCAAAATATTTACTCTCTGGCCCTTCACAAAAGAAATCTGCTGACCCCTGGTCTGGAATGTTGGATCCCTACCTAAAGGGACTTTATATTCTGAGTGCCCACACTTGGATCCACTTTATCAATATTATAGTTTTGTGAAGTGATCGCTCATCTGTTCTGGGTTTGCATTCCTCCAGCGACAGGGCACTCACTGCATTCCAACAATAGAATCATGCAGTTCCACCGCTTAGTCCTTCCTTAGCTTGCTCTCCCTGAAGCCTCAGCTCAGGCATCTTCCTTTTCAACCCTCAGGGCCACCGGAAGTCCGCTCCCTCCTCCCCAGGCACAGCCCTCAGCCCTTCCATCCTCCACCAGGGGTGGGAAACCTGGGGCCTTAGGGCCACATGTGGCCTTCTTGGTTCTTAAGTGCAGCCTTTTGACTGAATCCAAATTTTACGGAACAGATCCTTTTATTAGAAAGGATTTGTAATATCCTTTTGAAAGGATATTTGGCCTTAAAGGAACATGTGGCCTTAAGGCTGCAGGTGCCCCACCCCTGCTTTCTTAATTCCGTAAATGCTTTGAGTGCCTCCCGCCTCCTGGGAGCCCCCCAGGGCCTGCTTTCTCCCCCGAACTGTAAGGGGGCACTTCGTTCACCCTTTCACTTGAACAACATCCCCAACCTCTTCTGGGGAAATTCTGGGCTGAAGCTGAGGCTGACCTGGCCAAGTGAAGGCCACATCGGGGTCAGCCACCTTCCAGGTTTACTTGCCAGGTGTCCCGGAGGGGTCATTGCTTCCATTTTACAGAGGGGTAAACCAAGGCTCCCCGGGCTCATTGCACAGCCAAGACCGAAGCATCAGGACTCAACGCAGGTCTGCAGGGTACGAATCTCACATTCTTTCCATTGCCTCCCTCTGCAGGGCAAGGACAAGGGTTTTAACTGCTCAAAAACTACTTTTTTGCTTCTTTCTGGGGTTCTTGCATAGGCTTTAAGAACGAAGAATATGGACGGGGTCTTATTGTCCAAGTGCCCCGGATTTTCCAAGAGCA
>CAUYSK010096764.1:0-89622 GCA_963575035.1 Avahi laniger | reverse complement strand
GGAGGGGACGGGTATATGTGTACACAAAGAGTGCAATGTGCACCACGCAATGGGATGGACATATTTGAAACCTGGACTGAGGGGGGGAGGGGGGGGCAAGGGCAACACACATAACCTAAACATCTGTACCCTCATATTATGTTGAAATAAAAAAATAAAAATAAAAAATAAAAAAAAATAAAATAAATAAAGACAGAGAGGCTAAAAGAGTTCAGTTGATTTGACAAAGTTCACCCAAAGAATCAGCCTTCAAATTTGGTTCCCCAACCAGTTGGGCATGTCTTCAAAGGAAGTAACATACCTCAAAAGCAAATGCAAGATTCACTTGTGTGGAAATAGTAATAAGAATAAAAACAACAGTATTAATAATAATAATTCGCTCCGACAACACAGAAGTCACAGTATTCCTATTTCATTTACAATGCCTCAAATTTATTACTGAGTGTCAAGAATGTGAGAAAGAGACTAGTGTTTGTTAGATCACCTTGTACTTGTCCAAGATGGAATTGCTCCCTATAGAGTATTCTTGGAAAGCATGAGAAAAATTATTGTAGCAGAATCATCTGCTAAAGGAAATGTACCTAGAGCCATAAATTGGATCAGAGCCACTGTTACACAACTGAGTCTGAATCTGCTAAAATGGCAATGTCCTATCCATGGAAGAACATAAATTACAGTACGAGGCCTTGTCCATACCTTGGAGAATAAACTGAACACACACTACAGCTGTTTACATGGAATAGGTACAAGCTGTCATACCTGTGCTTTCACCAAAAAATACAAAAGATACAGCCAATTCAATAGTCAAGAAATAAAGCCTTTTCATCTTTTCACATTGTTTTATATGTTTACCCATTATTTTATTTATTTTCAAGAGTTTTCCAACAATGTGCCCTCAGTTTGGGATATAATAAATTGTTCAATTGAATTAAATGAAGAGAGAAATTCCTATGGTTTGGAATCATTACCTCCTTGTTTTAGCATTTCCTAAAACCTTCAGTCCAAATCTGGCAGTGAATTTCTAAAATAAATGGATTTCCAGAAAGCTATATCCAATAAGATCCAAGCATTTCTTACCCATGGACAGAGCATGACTCTCTAGGTTCACCTGACCTGTTATCAGCTGAATTATCTGGAAAGAGAAATCTAACCTCCCTAAGCCTCTGTGTCCTCATCTGTCAAATAAAAATAAATTAAAATCTACCTCCAGGGTTTTTGAAGATTAGATGGAATAATAATGAAAGGGCTCAGTCCAATGCCTGGCACAAAGAGCTCAATACAAAATATACTAAATCAGCTAAGTGGCTTTTCTAGTTGATAATGCTTTTTCTTTAGATCTGCAGACTAGTTCACTCTATGTACAAAACAATTCTAATTCCTTTGTACTGATACTTTGTGTCTTCTTTTGATCTTTTAAGAACTGGTATGCTAGTGTGGAGAGAGAGTTTTAAAGTCAAATACTGGGCTCTAGCCAGGGAATTGTCACAGAACAGAGAATTTGATGAATTATTTTGCTTCTCTGTGTCTCTGATTTCTTCATATCTAGAATGGAAATCATGCCATTGAAAATATCTTCTGGAAAGAGACTATTTAAATAAGGAAAATCAAACCAGTGGTAAAATCTCTAACTTGTCCCATGATCTACAAAGACTAATGATTCACCTCACTAAAAAAAGAGAATTCAGTCATCTAATTATCCAGACTTTCTAAACCACTCTCTCCAGTGACCAAGGACTCACAGGTAGCTGGGGGTAAGCACACAATAAGTGGACATAAAAAAATGGTAATGCTCACTGGAACACAGGAGAACTTGATTGTGATCCTTGAAAACTTTAGTTGTTTTCTAAACCAGTGGAAACATGGTAAGATGTACAGAAATGGGCGCGGCAGGAGATCTTTTGGCAATTCTGTCACTCTGAGAAGGAAGGTGCACATGTAGCACCCCAGCCTAACTGCTATTAAAGCTATCACGCACATCTGAGGTCTGCACATGTAATAAAATGAGCTGAGCATAAGATCTGAAATTGCAGATTAGGGATTTAAGTACCAACTCTGCCACTTTCACATGAGTTAATTCTCAACTCCCACATTCTAAATGGTAGAAATAAATAATACCTCATCAGAGTGCTGCTATGAAGATTAATCAGGCAAAACACATATAAAGGGACTAATCAAGAACAGCCCTCAAAAGATAGTCAGTTAATGTTAGTCCCCTGCCGTTACTGAGTAAGATTTTTCCATTAAAAGCTGCTGACTCTCACTATCCAGGTTTGTGGAAAAGGAAAAAAAAAAAAAAATGAAGGCTTGGAATCAAAAAATAATTTTCTAACTTAACTTAATTTTGTTTGCATCAAATTTTCAGGCTTGAAAATTATACATTTTTGGCTTCCACCTAGTAGTTTATATGCAGAGAGAGGTCATTGTTATAAAAATGGTTAGACTTCTAAGTAATATTATATACGAGATCCAAATATCAGATAATTTGGCTAGATAATCTATATATCCAGAGGCTCTATGATCTCCTCTTTCTATCCTAGACCCCCAGTAATAAATAACCCTTTTCCAACCCTGACATTCATTACATACTCCCACAACCCAAGATAGGTCAATGTCTCTCAAGAACATCGCAACTCACTCTCTCTCTCTTTCTCTCTCTCTCTCTCTCTCTCTCTCTCTCTCTCTCTCTCTCTCGATCTCTCTCTCTCTCTCTCACACACACACACACACACACACACACACACTGCCCAGCTTCTGTTCATGCTGTGCCTGCAATTAGGGTAGAAGGGAAGGCAAAATCCCCTTTTGTCTCCACCCTATTCATTTATTAATTAAAGTCACATTTTGTTCTGCCTGTTCAGGAGGTCTGTCTTTTCCAAAATAGTCCAGATACTTCTTTTATAATGGGTAATTTTATGCAAACTGACCTTTCCCAGTTGATCAAAGCAACAGTAACATCATTAACTTATCCAATGACCTTTGTTTATCTTTGAATTCCATCAAATGCTAGTTTGTGCCCAGGTAAAAAGAGTACACAGGCATTTTTGGAAGTCAGGTGGCAACCTCTGTCACACTATGCACAGCCCCTGTCTGAGGTGAGGAAAAAAACTGATGAGAGCATCCTTTGCTGCTTCATTTAGAGACTTGTACGACTTGTACTACTGTGATCAACATCACTACTGCTGCTACTGCTTTATCTGCTACTACGTCAGCTCCTAGTTAATATTACCTTTTGTTAAATAAGCTTTTAAATAAGTTAAATGAATAAGTTAGTAAGTTTTAAAGTTAAATAAATAAGTTAATAAGTTAAATAAATAAATAAAGCTGTTAAATAAGTTAAATAAGCTTATTTTGTTAAATAAGCTTCATTTTCTAGGCACTTAATATATGCTTATTAAAGTTAGTCTTCATATTTCAGATGAGAAAAATAAGACTCAGAAGTAAGTAGAGGAGTCAGGAAAAAAGCTCTCATTCTGTTACGTAAAATTCCAACATGTTACATTATATGTATGTGTATAATCAAGTTTATCTTAAGTGATGTCAAGTGTTTAAGAGAATGACCTATACCCCCCCCACATACACACAGATAAAAACAAATGTTAAAATCCCTGACAGTAACAATGATAAGCTTGCTTGAGCCAAAGAGACAAGAGAGGTGGATTTCTACGTATTTTTCTTCAGAAAAAAAAATGTACTTTATATCTCAAAATACCTAGGAAATTGGAGGTCATGTTACCTGTTTCCAAAAGATCAAATTTTAGTAAATGTAATCAAAGTTGGTCAATTAAATGAAAAAAAGAGCTCAAACAGGTTTGTCGATCCCTTAAATAGAAACAATCAATTAAAGCCTAATATTTGCATTTCAATTATGTATACAGCTGTAATATGAGATATATACTTAATGAGTAAGGTGAAATCACCCAGATAGCCTGATCTTTTCCATAATTATACTGTTTTACTTATTTCTGATGACTGGGAAAAGCTACTAATCTAAAATATATGGTTAAAAATATGTTTCTATGAGAGATCATAAAATAGATAATATTATGATGCAGTCACACAACTATGAAGTTATAATAGACCTAAAAATTATCTGATTTATTTTCAAACTTTCATTTTGCTGTTTGGAAAGGATGAGTCCAAATCCCAATCTAGTCTGCACCACTGTTTCTACCGTCCCCTACTGTTACCCCCGACTAGCACAGCAGAACTTCCAGAACTCATGTGAGAACAATTGCAAACCCAAAGATTTCACTTTATAAATAAGAACATAGAAAATCAGAGAAAATAGGAGAATGATTGAAGGTCATACAGATAATTCAACAGGTGATATTTTGTTTCCTTTGTCTCCATCTTAAATATTTCATCTAGCTCTATCAGTAACTGAGAAAGATCTAACCTTTCAATTCCAATTTCTTTCATTTATTCACTCATTCTTGCAAAAAATGACAGGGCAGATATATGTTGAGCATCTGCGATGTACTGGGAATTGTGCTAGTTCCTGAAGATTCAAAGGTGCCTTAAACAGTGCTATAGTCATGAAGAGTCCAGCCTATTGTGGGAAGAGACATAAGTACTCATTTTAAATCATGGATGAATTAAAGAGAAGGAGGTTTAGGTAAAAAAAAAAAAAAAAAAAGATCCCTGGGAAAACCGATAAAGGATAGAAGTGATTTTCTGTGAAGAATAGAACAGAGAAAAAATAGAAAAATCATGAAATAACTTAAGTCTACCTCAAGTCCAGCTTTTCATCATTGATAAATGTACTTGTGCGATAGCAATTTCTCAGAATCCTACCTGTGAATCCCTTCAACAAGCACAGTCAACTCAGGTCCTCCGTCTGGTCCCTATGATTGCACAGAACCTAACCTTACCTCTCATTCTTCGTTTTCAGTGTCTTAGTGCTATTTCCAAAACTGACAAAAGATCTATTTGGCCAAATATGTACCTCCCTTTTGCAAGTTTAAGCTGTAGTTTTGGGTTCTCAATATGAAAGAAGTATGAAAACAAGTTCTTCCTCTTTCTCTGCCCACTACTCCCCCAGCTCTTACCTATCTATATCCAGGAAAAAAATAGATAAGTAGGTAGGATTAGGTTATGAAGGTTTCAAAATCCAGACAGAGTAGATACTATTGTGGTGCAATGAAACAGATTGCCATTTAGGTTCTTTGGCAAAGGAATTTTTTTTTTGGTTTTTTATTTCAGGGTATTATGAGGGTACAAACCTTAAGATTACACTTTATGTCTTTGCCTCACCTACGTAAGGGTTAGAGGCATGCCCTTCCCCCCTACTAGGCTCCCCATGTCCTTTAGTTGTGTGTTTATCCCCCCAACCCCCAATCCCTGGAGAATAAGAAATTTACTTTTAATTTAAATAAATGTTTTACTGGACCTGTATATCTTGTATTTTATAATGCAATTTTTATTTCTTTTATTTATTCAATCCTTTTAAAAGGATTTCTATGGAAATCCTTTAAAATCCTTTCTATGGAAATTATTGTAGATACTGTGGTTTGTATGTATGGATGTAGTATGCCATACTATACTGCAGATACTAGAAAGCTAAAAATCTACATTTTCAGAATCATTAACAGCTACAATTCTGGATGTGACTTAAATTCCCTCAATCAGATGAATTCGAGCTGTATCTAGAAGGAAGCAGTGAAGCAAAGGACACACATGTCTGATTCTGATATACACTCTGAAAAGCAGGACCGTGAGAGTTGCATTTTGCTGGAGCTGATCACAGTAAGTGAGTTATGCTGCTGTAGCCAGAATTGAAAGTATCTTCATTGTGGCATCTTTCTCTATGCAGAATTACTGACTATGAGAGCAGCGTTGGGATCACAGACCTGGTAGCAAAAGTATCAGGAGCCCTCATGGTAATCCGGTTCTATGGTGTTTTCTTTGTTGTTTGTTTATTTTTATATTTTTAGTCAACTCTGAAAGATCAAGCTTACACTGATTTTCAACTTCCTAAATTATTCTGAAAATCACTTAATTGCTAGACTATAAATCCTTTATGCTCTGTTTAATTGAAATAAATCAATAAAAATAAACGATCAGAATAATTGCAGGTAATAACCTCCAATAAAACAAGAATCTAAGATTGATTACCTGATCTGATTGAATGTGGAGATATTAATGATCTAATCAGCCTTAGGAAATGGAATGCTAGGAGCCCATAGAATGTGTCGATATGCTTTTAGATGTGCTGCTGGAACCTATTACCAAATAGCATATAAGGCTGCCAAAGCCTTCTGGCTTTCAGTCAACAAAAGATAAGGTTCTCTAGTATGTCACTTCTGCAGGGCAAGGAGCGCTGTGATCTTTACTTATGACTCACTGGTATTATCTTTTAACTGATCAAGATAATATATAATGTATGGGCAATGTGTTAGGCACTGATAGCAAAAAAAAAAAAAAAAAGCAGTACAGGCACCTAGGATTTGGGGACAAATTCATGCACACCTAATTAAATAAGTCTCATGGAAATAGACCTTGGCTTGCTACTGAGTCTTAACAGAGGTCAAATATGTAAACTTGGGACATCAAATGATCACAACTAGTAAAATGTTTATCAGAAATTGGGGATTGCCTGATTCAACTAGTCATGTTTGCTGTTGAATAGCAGAACTCAACTGAAAGTTGTAAATATGAGATCAGACCCAATCAGTTTCCTAAGGCACAAGTAATCGCATGAGCTGGTGACTCATTTCCCAGTATAGCTCCTCTTGGCTGAACTGCTGCCTTCCTTGACTCAAATTAATGGCCTCATGGCTTATCCCCAATGTCCAGATCACTGAAGAACAAAACATTGAGATTTTCGAAAAGTAATTCTGCATGATATGCTAACACCGGGCAGTAACAAACTTCTATAGATTATAATAGTTCATGCAGCATGGCCCAAGGCCATAAGAGCAAAGTTATGTGTCTCATATGACATTCACCTAGTAATTGCAGATACTCAATTAAATTGGATTATGTCCATGATGTAGTATGTGGCAATTTGTCTTCACTGGAATAAACACTTATCCCAGGAATAGATTTACTATCCTTATCCCACCGTACTTTTCCCAGAAATACCAATCAAGAGTTTCTAGACTATCTTCTTAAATACTATGATAACCCATTCCATTTTGTTTCTGAACAGTAGAGCTAGTTTACAGAAAAGGAGGCCAGACAATGGGATGATTTCATGAGATTAATTGTTCTTATCACATACATCATCAAGAAGTCAGGAAAGGCCTTAGAGTAGTAAGTACCTGGAATGGACTCTAGAACTGTGGTCTCCAATCCCTAGGCCATGGACTAGTACTTGTCCATGGGCTGTTAGGAACAGGGCTTTGCAGCAGGTGGTGAGTGGTGGGCCAGTGAACAAAGCTTCATCTGTATTTACAGTCTCTTCCCATTGCTCACATCACCACCTGAGCTCCACCTCCGGTCAGATCAGTGGCATTAGATTCGGCATTATAGTGAGTTGTATAATTATTTCATTATATATCACGATTTAATAATAATAGAAATAAAGTGCATAATAAATGTAATGCTCTTGAATCACCCTGAAATCATCCACCCCAACCCTGGTCCACGAAAAAATTGTCTTCTATGAAACTGGTCTCTGGCGCCAAAAAGGTTGGGGGCAGCTGCTCTGGAAGACTCAGTTAGGAAGCCAGCTGGGAGACAAAACTAGAACTTCAAGGATTTGGTATATGCTTTGATGTCATAGACATTGCTTAATACTATATCTCCCATTGCCGGAACATATGGGTCCTTAAACTTCTGGGTAAAAGTGGAGGTGTTAACTTCTGATAATTATAAACGTGAAAACTATTTGCTTCCATCCTCTGACTTTAGTCTCTGCTGATTTAGAGTTCTTAATTTCTAAATGAGAAATGCTTCTACTGGGGGACACAATGACGTTTTCCTATAAACTAGACATTTCAGCCTGCAACCTGGATATTTGGGGCTTCTTATGACTGAAAAAACAAGACATTAAAACGAAAAATTGTTGTGTGTACTGATTCCTGATCATAAAAGGGAAAAGGGGTTGCTGTAAGACTACGTTGCTGAAAAATGTGTGCATGCATGGGAACACTCTAAGGACTCTCATCACAGTAATAAGAATGAAACAATAACATATATAGGAAGGATTAGGAAGTCTCAGATATTTCAGGAAAAAGATTGTTGTCATGCCATAGTAAAGAATCTTGTCCAGAAGAGATTTTATCCCTACACAGAGGAAAATCAAATGCACAAAGAGAGGAAGATACAACTTTTGTAAATCATTATATCCACAGTAAGATGACTCCAGAATGTACCAAGTAATAATCAACAGAACTAACAGGATATGTAAACAAATTAAGAATCAACTATATGATTTTTAACATACTTCTCTTTCAATAGCCAAAAAAATAAAAAACATAAATCAATGAATCTACAGTTAATGTAGGAAATATAATTAACAAATTTGACTTAATTGACACATATAAAACATTGTATTCAATAGCTATAGAATATATGCTTTTTCACAAACATAGGAAACATTTACAAAATTAGGTCATATATCAAGCTCCAAACAATTTTAAATTGATTGAAATCATTCAGTTTATTTCTAACTACAACATTAATATTAAAATAAATTATAAAAATAAAACTAGACACATGTAGAAGATTGAAACAGGATCTGCACCACTCATCACTCACAAAAATCAAGTCATGATGGATAACAGACTTAAACCTAAGGCATGAAACCATCAGAACTCTAGAAGAAAATATTGGAAAAATTCTTACAGACATTAGCCTGGGCAAAGAATTTATAAAGAACACCCCAAAGCAATCACGGCAACAACATAAATAAATAAATGGAATCTTATCAAATTAAAAGGCTTCTGCATAGCCAAAGAAACTATCATTAAAGTGAATAGACAATCTACAGAATGGGAGACAATATTTGCATGCTATACAACTGATAAAAAGCTTGTAACTAGAATCTACATAGAACTCAGGAAAATCAGCAAGAAAAAACAACCACATTAAAAACTGGGCAAAGGACATAAACAGAAACTTTTCAAAAGAAGATAGACTAATGGCCAAGAAACATATGAAAAAAATATTGAACATCTCTAATCATCAGGGAAATGCAAATCAAAACCACAATAAGATATCGCTTAACCCCAGTGAGAATGGCTTTTATCAACAAGTGCCAAAACAACAAATATTGGCATGGATTTAGAGAAACAGGAACACTCATACAGTGCTGTGGGGACTGCAAACTAGTACAATCTTTATGGAAAGTAGTATGGAGATACCTCAAAGAACTAAAAGTAGAACTACCTTTTGTTTCAACAATCTCATTACTGGGTATTCACTCAAAGGAAAAAAAAAGACATTCTATAAAAAAGACATCTGCACTAGAATGTTTATAGCAGCACAATTCACAATTGCAAAGATGTGGAAACAACCCAAGTGCCCATGAATACATGAGTGGATTAATAAAATGTGGTATACATGCATATACTATGGAGTACTACTCAGCCATAAAAGATGGTGAATTATGTCTTGTTTTACTACCCTGGATGGAGCTGGAGCCCATTCTTCTAAGTGAAGTATCACAAGAATGCAAAAACAGACAACACAAGTACTCACCATTAAATTGGCAATAATCAATCAACACTTAACGTGCACATATGAAAGTAACATTCATTGGGTGTTGGGCAGGAGGGAGGGGTGGGGGATGGGTAAGTTTACACACAAAGGGTGTGGTGCATGATGTCTGGGGGATGGGCATGCTTGTAGTTCTGACTCAGGCGGTGCAAAGACAATTAATGTAACCAAAGCGTTTGTATCCCCATAATATTCTGAAATTTAAAAAAATAAAAATAAAAAAAAATAAAACTAGAAAGACGCCAGCAATTTGGAAATTAATTAACACACTTCTAAACAACCCAAGGGTCAAAGATATAATCACACTAAAAATACACAAGTATTTTAACTAAAAGTTAAGGAAAACATGATATATTAATATGGATCTAGTTAAAGCAGTATTTAGAAGAAATTGTATTAACTTAAATGAACACATAAAAGTGGATACTGTCTAAAATTCAATGATTTTAGCTTCCATAATTAGGTGCAAAAAAAATGAAAAACAAATATAACCTAAGTATATTAAAAGGAGAAATATAGAAAAGATAACAGCCAGAAATCAATGATATTGAAAAGAAATGTGGAATAGAGAAAGCTAAAATATTAATGTTGTTTTTTTTTAAAAATAATAAAATTGACAAGCCATTAACTACAGTGTTCATGCATAAAAAGGGAGACAAAACATAAATTACCAATATTGTAAACAGGAAAAGGTATTTCAATACAGATCATAGAGGCCTCAAAAATGTTAATGAGCTAATACTATTAATAAAAATTTTTAGACCAGGCGTGGTGGCTCACGCTTGTAATCCTAGCACTCTGGGATCACTTGAGCTCAGGAGTTTGAGACCAGCCTGAGCAAGAGCGAAACCCCGTCTCTACTAAAAATAGAAGGAAATTAGGCAGACAACTAAAAATAGAAAAAATTAGCCAGGCATGGTGATGCATGCCTATAGTCCCAGCTACTTGGGAGGCTGAGGCAGGAGGATCACTTGAGCCCAGGAGTTTGATATTGCTGTGAGCTAGGCTGACACCAAAGCACTCTAGCCCGGTAGACAGAGCTAGACTGTATAAAAAAAAAAAAAAAAAAGATGTTTAAAAAAATAAATAAAAATTTTTAAACCAATAAATTTGATATGTTGGGTAAAATAAATTGATGTTTCAAATGATACAACTTAACAAAACTGATCAAAAAAAGAAAGAAAAGAAACTCATTTATAATCTTAGATGACAGAATACTAGTTACCTTTGCAGAGGATGGAATTCCAAAGTAAATTTCTGGAATGTTCATTATGTCCTATTTCTTGATACGGTTGTTCTACTTTCTATTAATATATCCTCTTTGTAAATATGTACAATTGTATAGACTATATTTTATCACTATGTGTGTATCATAATGCAAAATACATATATTTAAGACATTCTGAACAAGAAAATAAAAGATAATACTATTGGATTATAATCCGCAAAATAAAATAAATATCTAAGTCTGTACTGATATTAGTATATAAATGAATATATAAATAAATGAGAGAAAGTATAACTTTTATTAAGAAGAATTTCAATGAATATATATAAAAATAATGAGGGAAATAGAAATTTATCGTTAAATATCATAGCATCAGTTTAGATAGTTTTTCTAGGACTATTTACACAAACACTGTTTTTTTTCTAGCTGTGTCAAATCTACTAAAAGGTCTACCAAAGACATTCTTTATTATTTATGTTAACTGTGTTCTCAGTATCACTAGAATGCAAAACTCAAATAAAAGTCACTACATATTTAGAATTGAGGGGAAATGGATCTTGAGAACATTCAATATCTTACTGAATCTTAAAATATTTATCTTAAAGTATGTGTGTGTGTGTGTGTGTGTGTGAACTTGTGAAAGTGCAGTCGGTCCTTTAGTGACTATACATCACACATATACACACACACATGGGGTCATAAAAAAGTGACTGCACTATCACATGTTCTCACAGAGTGATGTTCCTATTTTTCCAAAAAAGTGCCTGCCTACACCCATTTGTCCCCATATAATTATTAAAATATTGAGAATTTCAAGTCATTTAGTTGGAAAGAGTACCACACGGAAACCAAAATCCATGCGTATTATCCTTCTATCTATCCTTCCCATGGAGATATTTAGTCCTGTATGATCCAAATCAATTAATAAATATCATAAAGTAACAAAAGTAAATAGAAATTGTGGGGGGAGATTATATTTTCTAATATGCCTTGAAATCTTACTTTCTATATAAACATGCTAAAATATTAGGCAAGATTAAGAAGTCAGGAAAAGCAGTGCTTTGCCATGCTGACGTGTTATTTGAAATGGTAAAACAGAGTTTCAGGAAAAGCTCAGGAAGACTGAATTGAAGAGGGCTTATATTTAGAACTATGAAAAAGTTGTCTGTAATGATACAGATAAATGTATGGAATTACTTGTTAGTTAAAAATGTTTGGAGTTGTTTTAATAAGGTATTTATTCATCTGAAAGCTATTTTAATAACTGGCAAATTTTACAAGTGATAATATATTACAATAAATAAACCACAGTGTTATTATATTATTTTATATTGGAAAAATACATAAAACTTAACCATTAATATACGACAGCTTATGAATTTCACGTTTCTCTAGCCTGGACTAGCCTTATTGAATTTTTGAGAGTGAATTGTCCACTGCAGTTGGAATAATTCATGAAGACTTCTCAGCAATTAAGGAGCTGAAGGATGGACAAAAATAAAACAAGCAGAGAGGAGTACATTCTCCACAGTCTGGGAAGGAAATGTATTAGGAACGTTACTTGAACTGCATCTACTAAGTTCAGGTTGGTGTACAGGACTCAAATAGGGGAAAACTTGAATGCTCTATAAAAACATGACATTAAGTCAGTTTGCGGGAGTTTAAAGACACATGTTAAAGCAATTTTACTGTATCTTACAGGAAGCATTAAACCTTTGAAGATATTTGAGTAACTGAATGCCAACATATAAAGCAAAAAAAAACATGTTTTTCCCTCAAAGATAACTTTCTATGAGATTTATAGGCAAAAATTCTGGCCCCAAGAATATCTCAATCCTTAATACTGTGATAATTGGTCTGAAAATTGTATTAACATGTAAAATCTCCTTTGGAAATTCTCTGATTGCTTTCTCTCACATAAGCCCTTTCTCTTTCTCAATAAGCTTTATGTTTTAATTATGTGGTTAAAAATACAAGCCCAGCTCTTTCTCATTTTCTTTTACAAATCTCTTCTTGGATGTACTGAATATCTACTAGATCCAGTGGAGACCCAAAATCTTATTCACGTCACTGCTTTTATCACTCTGACCTCTTGAAACTTTCATATTCTCCCAGTCAAGAACTGACGTGGTTTTATTTCTTCCTCCTTTATATTCTTACTCCCCAAAACTACCTCCTATTTCCTTGCACTTACTTTCAGTAGGGGCCACTGTATCAGATTTTTTTTATAACCACAGTCGGTATGGTGGACATTAATTTTCAGACTCCATGACTCGTATCACATTGTTTCTTTAGCATTTTGGAACTGCACTGTGAGTATAATACCTTTACATTGGCAATTTCACAGACTTTAAAATAAGCCTTATCATATTTCTCACCTTCACCATCTAAAACAAGATTGTTTCAGGAAAAATAAAGTTGCCTGACGGTTTTGAATCTGAAAAATGTGCGACTTTTGATTGTAGAAATATATAGTGTAAATTATCTCATATTAGTATTCAATCACCAGCCCACGAGCAAATAGTAGAAGTAAAAAATCTTTGGTAATAAATTGTTTATAACTTTCCTTACTCTTGGCTACTAAGAGATTGGGGAAAAACAAACTTCCTATTTGTATTTGTAAACAGCTTAAAATTAATATTTGAACAGATAAATCATTTGCTGAAATAGTAGGTTTTAATTAAAGCTGCATAATAAGTAATGTTACAGCACAGTGCAAAAATTTGTCCTCCAAGATTAAATTATTAAGTTGTTTTATAAACCTAACATGATTTATGCAATGCTAATTAAAGCATAATGAAACGACGTCATTTAACACATGACCAGTGCTTCTCATTTCAAAAGCTATTTATGCAAGTTTCATTTCATAAAATGGTATTTGTAAATTATTTGTCTCTAGTACTTGCGTGGTGTGTACGCATTCGGATTTAATGGGAAACATTTGCATGAGATTTAAACATTGGTTTTTATTAAAATTATATTTAAGCTCTGAGTCAATTTGGACTGTGGCTATCTTATTTTTTTCCATATAAATATCTTCTATAAGAGAACATCCTTTTGATCTAGAGAATCAGTTTTCATCTGTTTATATAAAACACTGCATCCTTTGCACAGATTCAATTATTATTAATCTACTATGCTTGAGGGTAAGGAAGCTGTATTAAACTAGCTGACATAAAGTTCAAGAACGCTAAGCCAAAATTTAAAAAGTTTTTAAAAAAGTTAAATGACTGATGACTGGGGAATAAAATATAAAGCATCTAATCCTTACATGTGTTAATGGCATATATTTTTTCTTTGTTCATTATGTCTTTGTCTACCAAAATATAAATTAAAATCATCTCACTAATCAAAAAGCAAACAATAACAACAAACTCCCAAATGTAGTAAATATTGCCATTACTGCTTCCTTCCAAGATATTCATAGGCTTTCTTAAAACTTGTTAAATTGTATCGATCTTTTGGAAAAGAAAAAAAAAATTAGCCGTTGTTGGAGTTTACTTGCAATGAGTTTCATATAGTACACTCCTCTTATATATTTTTAATCAGGGAAAGATTATAATTCCAGATAGCATGTAAGTTTAATCAAATAAGAAACATTTAGACACATCTTGTTCTGATTTAGTATATAATTTAAATGGAATCTCTGTTTTCCATGGGCATATTAATTAGTTAAAGAAACATCATTTCTTAAAGCGTGTCTCATGAAAAAAAATCCAAAAACTGCTTTTCAAAACAAAGTTCATGGATCAATTATGTTGAGAAAAATATCTTGTTCCATCAACTTCTGAGAGAGTCACAGTCAGATTTAAGAAAAAGAAACGTCTTTAGAAAATATTCTTTAAATCTGAAGTTTTCAAACTTTTTTCACCATGGAATCCAATTTTCATGAAATAATTCAAACATCCTAGGCATTCTTCCTCCCTGTTTTGTGGCCACAATGTCTAAGAATTTGTGGTAATATTAGTGATAATAGACTTCAATTACTTTATCATACATGTAAGAAAGAAAGAACTGGAAAAAGGTAAATTTATTTATTTGAGTTTAGAAGCAGTATCAGGACAAATATTCTGCTTCTGGTTCCAACTCTAATGCCAGTGGAGGAAAGTTGGTATAGTTTAAAATGGTAGTAAAAACTGCTATAGGTCCTTTGCATTTCTTTACTCAATTGTTACTTTGTGGATGTGTATTATTAATAACTATTTACTCAGGCATAATCCTTACACTTTCTGTAGATGTCAAAAGTATGCATAAATAACACAAAGATAAACATGTAATTTAATAAAATGTTTTAAAAAGATAACTTGATATAGGCTATTTTAATCTTTGTTTAGCTTCAGAATTAATGTGATGGAATTTTTATGTTAAGTGTATAGAAAACAAGTATTTAGAAGATGTTGGCAACATCATCAATGAATTTTGGTCCCATTCTATGTTAATGTGTAATCATTTTGACTCAGTATTGCGTGCACTAACCACCCACAAATTCATAAAAGAAGGCTCCTAGCTTCAATGTCTGATTTTGTTTCAATTGCTGGTTCCTATTTGGAGAGATAACTCTGAAATTCACTTTTGTGCTTTTTATACAGAGATAATGATATCTCCCTTGCAGTCTGTAATGAAACTTAAATGAAGTAATGTATCTGAAAAACTTGGCTTATGCCCTAGAAATGAAGTCTATTATCATAATAACAAGATTTCAAGAATAAAATACATTTATTGCCATCTAATTCAGTCCTTTTATTTTGCTGATGTGAAAACTATATTAAGAGACTAGTGTGGTTAAGATTACAAAGCAAGTGTGTGATTCACTTTCCTGATTTTCAGTGCTTTGTAATTTCTTCACTATTGTGTCATTTATTTCCTCATGGTGCTTAGACTTCCTTCCAAACATCATTTGGAATCATTTGAATCTCTGTGGAAATCTCATGGAGCTCACAAATAAAAGAAAAATATCAAATTATAGAATTAGAAATACAACAAGATATATACATATATATGGTTGTCTGTGAACTTTCTAACACTTTTCAAAATTAAAAACTCCCTAGACCATTCTTGAGTTAAGCTAGGCAAATATATAATTACTTTTATAAACAGGAATAGTCTAATTAACAGTTCTCCTCGCTATCTTCCTACCAAAACATGCCCTTAGTTACAAAAGCTTTCAAGATAGCTTTTTTTTTTTTTTTTTTTTGGCACAGGGAGGAGATAGGTGAGAACAACGTTGCTTGAGGATAGCAGAAGAAAAAAGAACTTTATGCTATTTCAGGTTAAAGGTAGCATGTCCTGTTTTAACTAGTTAAATGGGGCTTGCATATGACTGCAGTGGTTTTGCTCTTTTATAATCAGAGCAAGGGAATTATTATATCAGTGATCAAGCAAGAACCTAAGAAAAGAGGAAACAAATATTTTTAATTTGCTTATATTTCCTTTAAGTGGCCCAAGTTAATCTTAAATAATTTTTGGAACTTAATTTTAATTTACTTACTGATGTTTTAGTTTTAACAATTTGTATTATGTGTTTAGTGATTAAGAAATCACAATATTCTTTCTTTAAAAAATCTTCTTACAGTTATTTTTGCAAGCATTCACATAAAAGGCAAAAAACTTGCACTTATGTAAATCTATTACCATCCTCACCTCTCAGCTACAACTATCATATGAATTTTATTATTATAAACTTAAAAGACAGTGTTATGCTTTTTACATTAATCATATGTATTTAAAATAAATAAAAAGTAAAACAAATTATTCTTTACCTAGATATGTAAAACTTATTAGTTCTTCGGTCTTTCTCTAAAATCTGAATATTCATGAGCTGTCTTTTCCATTCAGGTTGAAAAACTTAATTATTTTGTGTAGCTCTGCTGGCAACAGATCCTAAGTTTTCCTTTAGGTGAAAAAGCTCTATTCATCTTATATGTTTCTAAGGATGTTTTCATTGAATATAGAATTTATAGTTAAGCTTTTTCTCCTTCAGGACTTTAAAAATATTGTTCCAAGTTTTCTCCCTTGCAAAGTTTCTGATGAAAAGTTCATGGCAGTAAAAATTTTCTCCAGAATAGAAAATATTGAGTTTTTCTGATCATTTTCAAAATTATCTCATCATTTAGATATTCAAAAGATTGTCGATAATGTTCCTCATCATGTTTTGTTTAATATTTTTCCTGATATAGATTCACTGAACTTACATCTAAAAAATTCTGACTTATATCACACATGGAGAATTTTCAGCTATTATTTCTTTTAATTTTTCTTTGCCCATGCCCCCCTTAACATTTTTCTGGGTTTTAAATTATATATATGTTAGAATTTGGCATTTCAGATGTGTCCTTGAGTAAATGCCATTTCATTCATTTGTTTTCTTCTGTCATTGAAATTGTATAATTACTAATAATCTATCTCAACTTCATGGATGGCTCAATTCAACATTATCATTCTTCCATGAGGTCATTTGATAATTATTTATATGTTTCAGGTATATATTTTATAATACATCTGCTTTTTTAAAATTTTTGTTATCTTATAAATATATATGATATATATTTAATTTAATCTATTTATGCATTTTACCATATATACTTAAGGTACACAACATGATGTTATGATGTACATATAAATAATGAAATGGTTACTGCAGTCAAGCCAATGAATGTATCCATCAACTCATAAGGTATCATTTTTGTGATGAGTATTTAAAATATACTCTTTCTGAAAATTTCCACTGTACATACAGTAAAATACGATAAAATGTAGTCCTAATTCTGTACTTTAAAAAAGTTATTTCAAAATATTAAGGGAATACAAATCATTTTCTTATGTAGATGGTTTAGTGTGCCTATCATCAGAGAGCATACACTGTACCCTTCCCCCTTCTTAATTTCTGATGTCCTTTACCCCACTTCATGAACATTGTACTCATCAATTAGTTCTCACTTATTAGTGAGCACGTGTGGTGTTTGTTTTTAATTCCTGAGTCACTTCATTTAGTATAGTGTTCTCCAGTTCCAACCAGCTGCAAATGACATTATTTCATTTCTCTTTTGACTGAGTAGTTACTCTTGGTATATATATAGAGAGACCACATTTTCCTTATCCACTTATCAATTGATAGACACTTAGGTTGACTCCATATCTTTGCAACTGTGAATTGTGCTGTGATAAACATTTAAATGTAAGTGTCCTTTTGATAAAATGACTTCCTTTCCTTTGGATAGGTACCTAGTAGTGAAATTGCTGGATCAAATGGTAGGTGTACTTTTAGTTCTTTGAGTAAACTCCATACTATTTTCCATAGAAGATGTACTAATTTACAATCCTACCAATAGTCTATAAGTGTTCCTTCTTCACCTGATCCATTCCAAGAGCAACTGTTTTCTTGATTGTTTTAATAGTGGCCACTCTGCTAGGGGTAAGATAGTCTTGCATTGGAGTTTTAATTTGCCTTTCCCCCAGTGTATACTGTTGTCTGCTTTGTCAAAGATCAGTTGGCTGTATGTGGATTGTTTTATACCTGAGTTTTGTGTTCTGTTCCATTGGTCTATGTCCCTGTTTTTGTGCCAATACCATGCTATTTTGGTTACTATAGCCTTAGAGTATAGTTTGAAGTCTGGGTAATGTGACATGCCCCAATTTCCTCCTTTTGCTTAAGATTGCTTTGGCTCTTTTAGGGCTCTTTTTTGGTTCCACACAAAGCATAGAAGTAATTTTTCTAGATCTGTGAAATATGATGTCGGTATTTTAATGGGGATTGCATTGAATCTGCAAATCACTTTGGATAGTATGAACATTTTAATAATGTTGATTCTACTGATTCGTGACTATGATATGTTTATTCATTTGTATAGGTCATCTGTAATTTCTTTCCTCAGCATTTCATAGTTTTCTTTGTAGAGATCTTTTACCTCCTTGGTTATGTATATTCTTAGGTATTTTATTGTTTTTGTAGCTATAGTGAATGGTATTGAATTCTTGATTTGAATCTCAACTTGACTATTAATAGTGTATAGGAATGCTATTGATTTGTGTACATTGAATATTTTTGCATCTATGCTCACAAGGGATATAAGTCTGATGTTTTCTTTTGATGTTGTGTCCTAGCCTGGCTTTGGTGTCAAGATGATACTGGCTTCACAGAATGAGTTGGAAAGTATTCCCTCCTTCTCAATATTATGGAATAATTTCTGCAATATGGGTATTAACTCTTCTTTGTGGGTTAGGTAAAATTCAGCTGTGAATCCATTTAGTCCTGGAATGTTTTTTTTTTTTTTTTTTTTTTTTTAGTGGTTGGGAGATTTTTTTTATTACTGCTTCAATCGTGTTGCTTGTTATTAGTCTGTTCAGGAGTTCTAATTCTTCCTGATTGGGTCTTGGGAGGTTGTGTGTTTCCAGAAATTTGTCCATTTCCTCTACATTTTTAAGTTGATATGCATAGAGATTTTCATAGTATTCAGAGATGATAGCGTGTATTTCTGTAGTATCATCTGTCATTTCAATCTTTTCATTTTGGTTGGTATTCATTTTTAAGGAATTATTGTTTTCTTGTTGGGGTGTCCTTTTGCTCTAACTTTTTATGTTTCTGGAATTCTTTTGCTGATTCAGTCACATTTGGCCTCTCGTTCGAGACCTGGGGGTGCAAAGTCTGGCTTACGGGCCTGTCTTGGGATCCCTGAGGATTGATCCCTGAGCATGCCAGGGAGAGGAGTGCTGGTCCTGAGTTGCCTATGGTTGTTCTAGCAGGTTTGGTGTACCTCTTGGGTTACTTCTGACATGCTGTCTTCACCTTTTTCCAACAGTGTGTAGTGAGTTAGGGCCCCTGGCTTACTCTTGATGATGGTGGGTGATACTTGTGAGTGTAAATCAGCCACACTCTGTTTTTTTGAGTTGGAAGATGCTATGATGAGGTATACCATTTTTCTTCCTGTCATTGGTTGATTGTGTGATAGGCAGAGTCAGCTGCTGAGTTGTTCTTTTGTGTCTGTGATAGACTCTGGTCCCCCAGGTGGAATACTTGAGTGTCTCAAGCTTTCGGAGGGATCCTGTAGCTTCCAGGGGGTTTTGTGATCTCCACACCACTGAGATGGAGGGAGGAGGACAGTAGTTTATAGCTACCCTGAAAGGCTTTGCAAAGCCCTGGCAGGGCTCATAAATTGCTTATCTGGCCACTGGGGGGAGCCGCTAGTAGGAGGGTCAGGAAAAGCTCTTCAAACTGGGAGAGCCGTTCACAGGAGAGGGGGGTAAATGCTTACACACTAATGCCCCAGGCTGAGTTCTTTCCACCCTTAAGTAGTAGCACAGTTTTTATGTGGGGAAGGGTGGACACTCTCCCAAATGACTACTCCTTGGTCCCCCACACACCTTGTGAAATTGAGTCTGTAAATGTTGTAAAGGACACACAAATTGACCTCCCTGTCAGTAGGAGGTTCTAGCTGAAAGGAACAAGTTGCGATGTTGTTTTTGGGTCCGGTAACTGGCTCTAGTCCCTCAGGAGAAACACTTGAATGCCAAGGTGATGGGTGGGGCCCTGGAACTTCCAGATGAGTTCTTATTCTCCACCACAGCAGAGGCAGGTCAGGGACTGTGTCTGGGTGGGGCCAAGGTGGGTAAGCTTTCCCTTAGGCTCCACAAAAGCTGTCAAGGTATCTGTTTTGGCAGGCGTCAAAAGTCTGCTCCCAGCTTCTGAGCAGAGCCAGCAGGAAGGGGCTGAAGTTGTCCCACACATCCAGAAATTCTGCTTGGGGAGGCATGTCCCTCTGACATTCACAAACTGACAGTCTGTAGTGGGCCTCACTTCTCTCCCTCCTTCTGTCCACCACAGTCTCCCACCAGCGTCTTCTGGCAGCCAGGAGCCCAAGCTAGCAAGCTCCCTGACAACTGTGCCACGGGCTAGGAGGTTCCCCACCCAGGTTCCTGGCCTGAGGTGAGAGCAAGGCCCTCTGGTGCAGGAAGGGGTATCCCGTAAGCACTCTGAAGCTAGGACCCATACTACACTCACCCCCAGATCTCCCCATGTGGGATCTCTTTCCTCCCAATACCAAGTTCAATCCCCGAGCATGTCAGGTAGAATCACACTGGTCCTTAGTCACCCATGCAGAGGTCTCCAAGCAGAATTGATATCCCTCAGCCTCAGAGAATTCCCTGCTCTGAGGGAGCCACCAGACAAGCAGCACCAGGGATGGCCAGCAAGCAGTGAGTTCTCAATCTGAGCAACCCTCGGTCCACTACAGGACCCCAAGAGGAAAGGCCTGAGCCCCACTTTCTGTGGAAGCCTCAGCGTGGTGACTCAGTTGTCTCTATTGGCATCTGTGGGTGGGGGAAGGGAAGGGGAGGAAAAGAGTCTCTATGGAGGAGTGACGGCACTCTGGTTGTCTCCAATCCACTCTCTAGGAGGCAGTCTGCCCCGAATGTCCTGGCTCTGGAGTCACACATATCATCCCAGACCTACTGTACCCTTATGGCTCTTATAGTCTGGGCTGGGGTTGCAAAATGTCTATGTGGAAATGAACAGGATAAAACCTGAAGAGTTGAAGCATCTTGGGGAGGACAAAGGCACATGATGAGTGGAGAAGCAATATGGTACCTACTGTCCTGACTCAAGTCTGTGGGGGTAGGAAGTGCCCCAGAGGACCTCAAGCCTAGTGCTCTGTCTACAAGAAGTTCCCGGCCCACTGGTGGTAGCAGTCCCTGGGCTCATGTGGGCAGAAAGTCTCTCCAGCAGCTCAGAAAGCCATGGATTACCAGAGATGCGAGGGAGGGAGATGCAAACCACTCCACCTACCCTTATCAATGGACTCCAAGCCTCTCAGGGGTCAATACCTTGCTCTTTCTTGTTCTGCACTGCAACTTCTTCCAATGGAGCCTCCCAAAGGCTCTGGCACCCTTCCTTCAGACCTACATCTGATCTATGTTTGTCTGTTTGTTTTTCCTCTTTTATCTAAAACTTTTCCTTCTTACTGAGATGCTCTGGCAGATGATGTCTCCAGTCAGCCATCTTGCCCAGAAGTTGTTTTCCAGTTTGTTTAGTTCTCCTTCGAATTTTGTTGTTTCTTTTCTTGTGCTAACTTGAGGTTTGGTTTGCTCTTCTATTTCCAGTTCCGTGAGCTGTGACATGAAGTTGTTAATTTGTCATCTTTCTGTCTTTTTGATGTAAGCATTTAAGTTTATGAATTTCACTCTTAGCTTTTCTTTTTCTGTATCCTCTAGATATAGGATGCTTATGTTCTCTACATCATTCAATTAAAAAAAATCTTTTGATTTTCATGTTAATTTCATCATTGACCCAAGGATCTTTCAGCAGCAGGTTATTTAATTTCCATGACCCTGTATAAATTTGAGACTTCCTCCTGGAATTGATTTCAAGTTTTATTCCACTGCATTTTGAGCAGATACTTGATGTGATTTGGATTTCTCTAAATTTGCTGAGACTAGTTTTGTGGCCTAACATATCATCTATCTTGGAAGATGTCCCGTGTGCTGTTGAGAAGAATGTAGATTCTGTAGTTTTGGGCTACAGTGTTCTGGAAATATCTGTTAGATCCTTTTGTTCTATAGTCCTGATTAAGTCCACTATCTCTTTGCTGATTTTCTGCCTTGACGATATGTCCACTTCTGTCAGTGAAGTGTTAATATAGAGCTATTATGATACTGTTGTTTATTTGTTTGCTTAAATCTGGTAGAATTTGTTTCATGCATCTGTGAGCTCCCGTGTTGGGTGTATATATATTTAGGATTGTTATATCTTGCTGAATTTCTCCCTTTGTCATTATATAATGACCATCTTTGCCTTTTTAACTATTTTTATTTAAAATCTATTTTAAATCAAAATATATGATATGTGAGAATAGCTACTCCTGATTGCTTTTGGTTTCCATTTTCACAGATTATTTTTTCCATCCCTTTACCTTGAGTCTATGAGAGTCCTTGTGAGTTAGATGGGTTTCTTGGAAATAGCATATACTTAGGTTATGTTTTTTTATCCATTAAGCGAATCTATATCTTTTAAAATAGGACATTAAGACCAGTTATGTTCAGTGTTAGTATTGATATATGAGATACTGTTCTGTTCATCATGTTGAATGATTCTTTGTTGTTTTGTTTTCCCCATTGTTCTACTGTATTATAACAGCTGTGACCTTTAACTTTTGAATGTTTTTACATTGGTGCATATTGATTTTTTCTTTTCCATATTTAGAGAACTTTTGAGCATTTCCTATAGGGCAGGTCTAGTGGTAACAAATTCCCACAGTGTTTGCTTGTCTGGGAAAGACTTTATTTCTCTTACATTTATGAAACAGTTTTGCAGGATTCAAAATTCCTGGCTGGCACTTATTCTGCTTGTGAAGTCTAACAATGGGACCCTGATACTTCTGACTTGTAAGTTCCCTGCTGAGTATTCTGTTGTTATTCTGATGGATTTTCCTTTGCAAGTTAGTTGTTGCTTTCATCTGCAAGTTTATAGAATTTTCTCCTTCATTTTAACTTGGCTAGCATGATGAATATTTGCATTACTCATGTTCAGTTTGCTATGAGTCTTCCAGGTGTTTGATGACCATCTTTTAACTAGGTATCTAAATCTCTGGTGATAATCAGGGAAGTTTACCTCAATTGTTCTCTCAAATATGCTTTTTGCTTTTTCTTCTTCTCCCTCAGGGATACCGATGATTCTTATACTAGCTCATTTTACATAGTACCATATTTTTCTGAATGAGCATTCATTATTCTTTATTCTTTTTCCTACATTTTTGACGGATGGGCTCAATTTGAAAACCTGGTCTTCTAGCTATGAAATTCTTTCTTCTGCTTGGTCTAGTCTGTTGTTAAAGCTTTCTGCTGTATTTTGAAATTCCCTGAATGACTCTTTCATTTTCTAAAGTTCTCTCTTATCTTATGCTATCTATTCCTTTAGAAATTTTTTTCATTTATGTCCTGAATTGTTTTTTTGTTTGTTTGTTTGTTTCTTTGTGGTGGTTTTCAACTTTCTTACCCATCCTATTCATCTTATTTGCTACCCATATTCTGAATTCTATATCTAACATTTTGACAATTTCCTGTGAGTTGAGGTCTATTGCAGGAGACTTATTGTGATCCTTTGGTGGTGTCAAAACAGTTTGTTTTTTCATGTTTCCAGTATTCTTATGCTGGTTCCTTTTCATCTAAAACCTCTTCTTTCAGCTCAAGGCAGATAAGTTTTTGGTGCACCTGTCCTCCTCTGCTGGGAATTCTGCTACCTAGTGAAAAGAAGGAGAGGTACCTGGATGGTGTACTTTGTCCTGCTCTGGAGAATTGCCCTGGAAGGAGAGGGGTAGATGCATTTTAAATCTGTGACACAGCTTCTCTGCATCATTCCATTCCCTGTGATTGTTACAGTTCAAGCCAGTGCTGTAGAATTTTTGTGCATAGTGATGAGTTGGTACCCACACCACTGTGGAAAGCTTGAGAATGGGTATAAACAAGACTTAGTCCATGGAAGTGGATGGCATGAGAGTTTGCTCTGCCTGGATTTCCCTGTAGCAGTGGCAGTGGAAGCTGGGTGAGGCTATTTAGATTGTGGCTGTGGGTGTCAGGGCTGTGGGCATTTGCTCTGCACATGTCTAGGGGCAGCAGCATCATGCAGCAGGGGGTGGCTCATGATGATTGTGTCTATAGCAGTGTGCAGAGCATGGTGCCACAGTGGGCAGGTGGCCTGTGGTGCAGGCATGGTCACTAAGGTGCATGCCAGGTGGCACAGGCAGGGCTGTGAGGCATGTGGCACATGATGAATGGTGGCTTGGTGGCTTTGTGGACCATGGTGCGTGGGCAGCTCATGCCTGGGAGGGTAAGAGAGATGCATGGCATGTCTCTATCTAGTCATGGCACCTGGGGCTCTCTCCTTTCATGTCTGACTTTGGCAGCTACTGTGGTGCTACTCTGGTCACACAGCAGCACTAACTAGATGGTGGTGGTAGATGCTGGAAGCCAATGGTACCTGCTCTCCTTGGATCCCACAGTGGCAGGGAGGTGCCCACAGCAACCAGTCACAGTATACTTGATAGCACCCACCCTCCCTGCTCCCTTCCTGGTCTGGAAGAGATAATGGGGAGGCAGCTGCAATGGAGTCAACTCCTGTATATATAGGGCCCTCTGGGGTTTAGAACTCAGAATGGCATCAGTTGCAACACCCTGTAATTGGAAGCCAGTGGTTTCTCACTGTGCCTACTCTCTTGTACAATGCTGCTGCACAGTCTCCAAGAAGCCCCTTGATTAGTTCAAGGCCTGCCTTGGGGGAAGGGACTCTCACAGCTCAGGTTGCAGTATCCATGGGAGGAATGTAGAACCCCTGTGTTCTCTCCTCTGACCCCTTCCTTGTGTGCGGGCACTTTCGAAGTACCTTCTGATCTTACTAAGTGGATCATCCAACATCCCTCTCCTTCACTTTGAGTGTCACCATTCACTCCTATGATGAATCACAGTGCTCTCTCTAAGACGGTCCATCCATAAGTGAACAAACGCTTACAACTTGTGATCCTCTCCTTGAAAGTGGCATGCATGAGCTGCTTCTAGTGCACCATCTTGACTCCCTCTTCTACTTTCCTTTCCCTGTACACAAATCCAGTTTGGCCACAACTTCAGAGCCGCCTGTAGACAAAGAGAGCTATTTATGTACTTTAGATCTCAATCTATTCATCATACATAACTACGACTTTGACAATCAGACAAGAAAATATATAAAAGACATCCAAATCAGAAAGGAAGATGTAAAAGTATCCCTATTTACATATGACATAATCCTATATTTAGATAACTCTAAAGATGCCACATACACACACACAAAAAAAAACCTGTTAGAACTAATGAATTCAATAAAGTTGCAGGATACAAAGTCAACATACAAAAATCAGCCACAATCTGTTATGCCAATAACAACTTACCCAGAAAAGAAATCAAGAAACAATCTCATTTACTAGAGCATCAAAAAAATAAAATATTTAGGAATAAATTTAACCAAGGAGGTGACAGACCTGTACACTGAAAACTATTAAGTACTTATGGAAGAAACTGAGTTGAAGAATATGTAAATAAATGGAAAGAGATCCCATATTCATGGATAGGAAGAATAAATATTGTTAAAATATCTATAGTGTTCATAACAATTTACAAATTAAATGTAATTCCTATCAAAATTCAAGTGTCACTTTTCGTAGAAATAGAAAAACAATTCTAAAATTCATATGAAACCACAAAAGACCCCAAATAGTCAAAGCAATACTGAGAAAGAAAAACTAAACTAGAGCCATCACACTACCTGATTTCAAATTATATTAAAGGCTAAATCATTCAAAATAGTATGATATTGGCATAAAAACAGACACATAGACTAATGGAACAGAATCAGCCCAGAAATAAACCCCAACATATATAGTCTACTAATTTTGACAATGTCACCAAGAAGACACAAAAAGGAGTGGATAATCTCTTCGACAAATAGTGTTGGAAAAAACCAGATATCTACACGGAAAAGAATGGAATTAGACCCTTATCTTATGCCATGCATAAAAATCAACATGACATGAATGAAATCCTAAAAATAAAACCTAAAACCATAAAAATCTTAGAATAAAACATAAGGGAAAGCTGCTCGACATTGGTCTTGACAATAATTTCTTAGATAGGACATCAAAAGCACAAGCATCAAAAGCAATATTTGAAAAGTAGGATTACATCAAACCAAAAACCTTCTGCACTTAAAAGGAAACAATAAATAAAATGAAAAGACAGCCTATAGATTGGGAGAAAATATTTTCAAATCATGTATCTGATAAGAAGATAATATCCAAAATGTATGAGGAACACACAAAACTCAATAGCAAAAATAAATAAATAAATAACTCAATTAGCACCTGGGCAAAGCACCTGAATAGCTGTTTCTCCAAAGAAGATATAAAAATGATCAACAGTTATTTGAAAAGGTGCTCAGTATTACTAATCATCAGAGAATTATGAATCAAAATCATAATGAGATATCAACTCATATCTGTTTGTATGTAAATTATAAAAAAAACAAGGTATAACAATGGTTGCCAAGGGTGTGGAGGAAGATAACATTTGTACACTCTTGGTAGAGCTGGAAATTGATACAGTCATTGTGGAAAACAGTATGAAGCTTCCTCAAAATATTGAAAATAGAACTATCATATAATCCAGCAATCCCAGTTCTTTGTACATACCTGAAGGAAATAAAATCAGCACTTTGTAGAAATATCTGCAATTCCATGTATATTGCAGCATTATTCACAGTAGCCAAGAAATGTAAACAGCCTAATTCATCAATGGATGACTGTATAAAGAAATTGTAATACATGCATGGGAATATTATTCAACTTTAAATATAAGAAGGAGAAGATCTTGCTATTTGCAGCAACATGTATGAAACTGGTGGACATTATGCTAAGTGAAATAAGCCCTATATAGAAAAAAATACTGCATGATTTCCCTTTTATGTAGAATCTTCAAAAGAAGGAAAATTGAATACATAGAAACAGAGAGTAGAATGATGGCTACCAGACAAGGGATGGAGAGTGGGGAAAGAAATAGGGAGATGTAGGGCAAAGGGTATTTGATATATTCAGTATAAAAACATGTAATTTTTTATAATATGGCTCTGTTATTTTTATAAGACCTAATTGGAATGATAATGTGCCTAGTGTAAACATTTTGCTGTCTAACATATCAAATACAAAATGTTACTGTATATAGACTAATATGCATAATCACAGCTGATTTTATGAAATGTACAGTTTAGTATACCTTTTATATGAAAACTGAAGTTCAAAACTGAAATAAGTATATTAATATGGTTCTACAATTTCTTTGAATTATGCAATCTGTTTTAAAACATATTGACAATTTTATAAGATTTTCAACACAAAAGTCATTATTTAAGCATATATTTATAAATTATGACCCCTTTTATCTTTTTTGTGAATTAATACAATTTCAAAAATGATTAAAATTATTATAAAATCTAGATTATGTCCCTTTGATCTATTGTGTGTGCAATGAATATGAAATATTTTTAGAAAATGGCCACGATGGCAACCATACTGTCTTATTCCATTTCATGTTGCTATAAAAGAATACCTGAGGCTTGGTAATTTATAAAGAAAAGAGTTTTATTTAGTTTATGATTCTGCAGGGTGTACAAGAAGCGTGGCGCTGACACCTGCTTCTGATGAGGGCCTCAGGAAACTTTTTCTCCTGGCAGAAGGCAAAGAAGGAGCAGGTGTGTCATATCACAAGAGAGAAAGCAAAACAAAGAAAAAGGAGGGGTGCCATGTTCTTTTAACTAACACCTCTGATGTGAACTAATAGAACAGGAGCTCACTAATAACTGAGGGAATGGTACAAAGCCATTCATGATGGATCCTCCCCTATGCCGCAAACATCTCCCACAGGGCCCCACCTCCAACATTGGGGATCAAATTTCAACATGAGATTTGGAGTGGACATATAATCAAAATATATCACATACAAAAATATACATATTAATCAGTTGACTATTTCTCAAAACAATGTATCTATAAATAGTTTACATGGTGACTTTAAAAGAAAATATTTTTTTCTCTGTGTCTAATTTATATTTTTTCTTCATTTGATTCCTATAGTATAAGAAGCTTTCAAAGATTTTAGCTTGTATTACATTGGTAATTCAATCATATGAGGAAATACATTTTATTTATATTTTTTATTTTTTAAAATTTAATTTTAGTCTCTTTCATCCTTTGTATATGTTCCTTATAATGTAGTTTTAATCAAAATATACAAATTATTTTGTACCCTATTTTAAAGAAAACAATTTTAGAGCTAATAGGTTGCAGAAAAACGTCAACAATATGTCAGAACAAAATGAAATATAAATAAACATAAAATTCATCCAAATTAGTTTCTCTTCCTATTTACTCTATCTTATATAATTGCAGTGACAACTCATTATCTAAACTTGAAATCCAGGGAATCACTCATAAATTGTTCTTTTTCCTTGCTTCTCACAATAAGTCCTAGAATTCTACTTCACAAATAAAGAATTTCACATTCAGGTTGAAAGTGCATTAAAAAATAATTGCAACATATTGTCTTAAGTACTATATCAAAATATGTGAAAATGTATGTATATGTGCATATGTGTACATATACATATCCACGTATGCAGGTATATATGAATACACATATATATAAAGATAAAATGATATACATGATTGACATAAAGATACAAAGATAAAGGTGTAAATGATCACTTATGAATGGAATTATGATCAAGGGTGGCAGAAGAGGAATAATTAGTAGATACATCCTAGATATAGAAGTCTATTCCAATTTGAAGGGACACTAGAATGTTCAAATTCCTGGAGTCCTGAAATAGTATGCTTGATTTAAGTAAGTGTAAATACAGTTACGCTTGAACAACACAGGTTTGAAGTGTACAGATCCACTTATGCTCAGATTTTTTTTCAACCAAATGCAGAACAAAAATACAGTATTCACAGGATGCAAAACATACACATATGGATGGCTGAATTTTCACATACATAGTTCCCTCAACCAACTAGGGGACTTGAGTATGCATAGATTTTGGTATATGTGGGTAGACCTAGAATCAATCCCCTGCCTTTATAAAAAGGACTAATTTACTATGAATAGCGGAAGAATTAACAATAGCCTATGAGTTTGAAATGATAGGAAGGAGAAACTCCTATAAAGGAGTATGGGGTAGAGAGCTACTGAAGGGTTAAAATAATTTAGTCATATGCATCTATTCCATTTTTAAGATACTCTAGTCAGAGAGTGAGGGGCAGGTTAGACGGGTGTCTAATAATGGCAAGAACACAATTTAAGCCCAAGTGGGAAAAGATACATTTAATCAGTAACCTTGCTGATTCAGAACCAGAAACGAGTTACAAGAACTATTAGCATTAGGAGATAACACTGACAGAATATAGTAATTGTGGTGTTTGAGATAGATGCAGGTCATGTTTAACATTGGAATTATTTTTATATTGTTATAAATAAAAATAAAAATTGTAGGAGAATAGCAAGATGGTAATGGTGGCAAATATGAGTATGTATTTTTATTAGATTTAATTTGAGGATCTGTAGTGTAAGGGTAAAATGCAGGGCTTATAGAAAAACATAACAGATTGAATAACGAAAATAATGAAACTTCCATTGTGTCACTTTGGGCAAGTTACTTAATTTGTTTGGGCTAATTCCATCCATTGTGTAATGGGACGATGATATTACCTTCTGATTAGTTGGTGTGAGGATTAAGTGATATATTTTTAAAAAAGGTGATGTTTAGAACAGCACTAGGCCCATGGGAAACTGATTAATGTTTAATACTATTATTTCTGTCAAAGGCAAATTCCAATAACTACCCTCTTAGGTGGTTGGATAAATATACATGTTAATGTTTTAAAGCTGTCATTTAGCCCAAAACATAACATTTGGTATAAATAGTAGCTGTGATTGTTATAAATGTCAAAATAGCTAGATAAAGATATAGTTGGAATGTCTATATGGAGTTTTTAAAAGATCCGTGTCAGAAATGGAGATTGGTACTCTGTAGGTAGGTATTAAAGAAAAGGGAGTCCAAATTAAATCACTTGTTAAGCAAGAAAATAAGTAGATCACAGACAGAATCCTGAGTAAACACCGAAAGTTTAAAGGAAAGATAAAGCAAGTATATTTGGTGACGATAACTAGCTGTAAATAAGTTAGCCTTGTGTGAGTGTTTAGGTGTGTGTGTGTGTATAAATATACATAATACATATAATATAGTGTGGGGTCTGAGAAGGTATGATTCTGCAGTAGAGCTACACTGGGATTAGGGGTAGGATAACTCATGTAGGTCACACTGGTTTGTATGATCACATTTGTCACAAGCTAACAATTTCAGAGCTTTTTTAATTGTATAATTGTGCTTAAGAGATTAAAACGCAGGTATTTGGATGGTATTGACAAACATGATGGAAAAACAACATGCAAAATTTGCCCAGTTATAAGTCAATCAAAATGTTTTTGATGGTACCTTGAAAATAGATCAAGATTAAAGCAAAGAGGGTGATTACAAAAAAACCTTTACAGATGAAAACATTGAAGAAGAAAAAAAGTTGAGATTGCCAGCTGAAATCACGAGTGGAAATAAAAACTTGAGTTTTCTACAGGGGAGTAAAACAGAACAGTCACAAAGTGCTAATGGCTAACAAAAATAGCTAAAAATAGGGCCCTATAACTCCTATTCCAGATAAAAGAGAAAAAATTAAATACAGTGTTCTTAAAAAGAACACAGGAAAGAATATCAAAGAAAAGTATTTGGCTTCTAGACTACTGGCTTCTCTATTCTTTACTTTCAGTCACATTATTCTAACAATATTGTAGCTATTTTGAAAAGCCAAAACCTTTTTTTTCAAATATATATCAATTGGAAATGTCTAAATTCAAAATACATAAAAGAGAGACTTTCGTAGCCTTTGATTTTGTAACACTTTAAGAATAGCTCGGGGTATGTTTACTTTCAGGAAAAAAAGAGGAAGTGTGTCTGAGATTTTACTTCATTTAATCCTTCATTCCAAATAGCCATTTGATTGCCAAGAAAATTATCTCATTTTTCTGTCTTGTAACTGTTTTTTCCTCTCTTTTTATTTCTGTGAATATTTTAATCATAGAAACCTTCTATATTTATTTGTTTTTCCAATAGAGATTTGAGATGCATATTTTGCCTGCACCAGTGGAGCAAATTTTGAGCTTATTAGAAAAAGAAAATAATTTCTAAAAATTTCTTGAACTTATATTTGGATTTATGGAAAGTATTTCTTTGTAAGGGACTTATATAGGTCAGGCATTTTTTAGTTTATTTAACACAAAGGGATTGTCATGTATGATTGTAGCTGCAAAGCAAAACATAAATGATTCTTTGAGCACTCAGGTAAATCAGGTAATTTGAGTAAACAGAAATGATTCACGGGGTTTCACTCCATTTTATAGAAATTATGGCCATTCTAGACAAAAATTATGAAATTAAATTTAATATAAATTTTTAAAAAATACTTGGGGGTTGGGTTACAGTAATAATCATGTGTTGGAGATTTGGATCCACACTATCTCAGGGTACGTAAGCATAAAAAAAAAGAATGCTTTGCTTACTATTCCAGTGGACATATCCTAAATACTTTTCCCTCCATAATCCTGAAATTATTTCCTAATGCACTGTATTCACTACATTTGACTTTGTCGCTTAGTGTATCTTCTACTTGTGAATATGCATGTACATGTGAGTGTTTGCATATAACGTTCTCTTTATTTTTTTAAGATTAATGAAGATAATTGTTAAGAAATATTTTCTTTGGAGGCTTGTTTTTATTTTTTGTTTGTTTTATGTTTTGACACTATGCACATTTATGTTAAGGACGATCCCACTGAATGAAGATTTGTTGCAATACAAATTAAGCTCTATGCTACATATTAGTGAAAGAAATCCTGGATGAATACGCACCTGCATTAATTATCAGGACAAATGCCACCCAATGACATTTTTATTTTCAAAATTCTTCATAGTTACCTGAATGGATCTTTATATTTTCAGGATATGACCGTCATTAGAATTAGTTGTACGGAACAATAAACATTATGAAAAGCCTAACCGTCACACCATTTACAAAGCAAACAAGAATATGATGTGAGATAGATCAACGTACAAAGCACAGATGGTGACTGAGTGCCAAAATTTTAACCGATCCTTTCCAGTTAATCATGCATAATTTAACATGTCAGTCAATTGAGGCTCAATAGGAAACAGAAAACTTGTGGGAGGTAATTGAAAACAAATCTCTTGGAGCCAATATTAACAATAGGCAAACTACAACACAACAGGCAAAACATAGTATTGGATGACATTTCTGTATTTGAGTTTAGATTTGGAAATTCTGTATTCTTTTTTTTTCTATTCTAAAGTGACCTAGAATTCAAAGAATATAATGTAATTTGTGTATCTTTTGATGAAAATTGGCTGCTTGATATTAGATTATTTTTGTAATGGCCAAATATAGATATAAATGGAAGAAACATTAAAAAATATGATTGAGTTTTTACATATATAAACCTTTATTGATGAAGATTTAAAGAGATAATGTACGAAGTGAAAACCATAGGAAATTTTGGACATAAATAAGCATTCCTTTATTGATAATCATTTTAACATTTTTGTTTCAAGTAATATTATCCACATGATTTTAAAGTTAAGGAAGTTAAATGTGGACATTGTAGTAAACAGTTCTTATTTAAAATTTTAATTTACAAAAGAACTTCATATTTTTTAATTAAATTTTCCTGTTCTGTTCACTGCTGTGTGAAACTGGTAGATAGTTGCTGACATAATTTTATTCCTCTACCTAAGTTAATCCTACTATAAAAGATAGTGTGATAAAGTTGTGGTATGTAAGTTTACATTCTTATAATTGTCTGTAAAGATATTAAAACAAGAAAGAACAAGAAATTGCAACATTAATATCTACATGTAGCTAATAAAACAGGTATGCCATAAGGATCTAAAAATTTTGAGTTTTAAAAGCTATAGAAAAAAATACTAGGCCTATTAGATGAAGCTATTAGCTAAAAGCAGCACACAGTTGTAGCGTGAGAAGTTTACATAGGTTCAGGTAAAACCTAAAAGACTATCAAAAGCACTTAACTTCCCCACTTCGAATCTTTAGTGTTTGTGGCTGTTGGCCCAAGGTTGGATAGTCAGCCCGGACACCTGCTCTTGTCATTGCTCAAGAGTAACTGCAAACCTGCCTTACATCAAAGTGTTATAAATAACAAGTGTAAATAACAAATATAAAGCAATGTTAAATTCCCTTTGCTTTGGCCCATGTATATCTTAGCTGCCTATCATCTTTCCTATATTTACTGTGTATAGTATAGCTCTTCAATTACAGTAACATGCAAATAAAACAATTAGCATCATCTTTTCCTACAAATCAATACATGTGCTGAATACAAAGATGAACAATAAGAATGACAAAATATTTGAGTTCACATAGGCAACCTTTAGATATGGAAAATACTGAAATTCAGGGATTTGTAGCACAATATTATGACTTGAATAATGTGGAATTCAGATGCAAGTACAGCTAATGAGATAGTAAAGTTTTACCCTTATTTAAAAATAATGATATTTCTTATGTATCATGCACTGTTATATTAAAAGATTCAAAGAGGATAATGTCAAAAGTGGAGATCGAAAACTGGAGAGAAAGAATATGAGACCTCCAAATACTGTTATTTTATCCCTTTCAGTAGCTTCAAAACCGAAATTCGAAATTATTAGCACAAATGATATCTAACCAGGGTAAATGAGAAAAGCAAAGGGTCAATCCGTTTTTCTTTTTTCCTTCATTTTGTTTTTTCCCTATTTTGTCACTAAGACAAATGAAAAGCAAAACAGAAGGCTCAGTGTGAGCTGTGCTTTGAAAATTTTGACAACAAAACACATAAAGCCCATGTTCTTACGAATTTCAGAAAACAATAATTTTTATGATAGTTATTTAAGGGTAGCACAGATAATTAAAACGAACTGACAACATTCAGAGTTTTTTAGAGTGTATTGGGAATGATGGACAAAAAGAAGTGACATAAGAATGCTTAATTTCTTGGAAATACTATATTCCATATTTTTATACAGGACTAAATATATTATCTGAACAAATAATTTAATTGTGGAATATATTTAGTTAAATATATATTGAGTTCTGTTTCTTATTTATATATTATCAATATGTGTTATAACTTCTTAGAAATATATATTCATTAAAAACATATACTATAGATATATCCTCTTTGAAATTCAAGGCAACATATTAAAAATATTGAAAAAAATCTTAAGAAACTGCTTTCATTTATTTTACTCAATTTCACACATATCTCCTGACTATGTTTTTTTTTCTTTTCAACCAAACACCTATTAAAATCTCAGAAAGATTCAGTTGTGAATTAAAGTAAAAATATTTGAGATTAGTTTGGTTTTGATGATACTTAATTTGGTTAAGACATATGGTTGTTGGTGTAGGAGGTTGAAAGGTGTTACCAGAGCTCCACATTCTAAATAATTATTTCTTGTTGCTCAGTATTAAGGCTAAAATACTTAAACAATACTTAAACAATAATTGAAAGTTAAATATAGTTATTTCTGTTGGATAATTAATACCTTAGAATAATAACTGGAATATTTTCACTTTGATTTTTTGCTTCTCTTCAGCAAGAAAACAGCTACATTTTTTTTTTCATTTTAAAGGGTATTTATAACATACCTGCCTTGGTTATACATACTTTCTCAAATGAAGAAATGCCTGATTAAAAGGAGTTTGCTGTAGCTAGCATCAAAGCCATTGAATAGCTGGGTTTTCTCTTCATTATAATAATCTAGGACCTTACATCACAATTTCTGTGATAATTTTGTCTGCTCCTTCTGTGGGCCATACCTATAATGGAAGAGTATATTTAACAACAAATTATATTACATGTGTGACATATCACAGTCTCCCTAAAGTGTCCAAAAACCTACTCTACAAACTGCCCCACTTTTTAACAATTGATATTAAGATATGCATATCCTAATATTCCTTTTTTAAAAAAAATGGCAGTATCATTCATTATTAGTATTATGTATGCATTACACAACTAGAATTGTGCAAAACATTTGTATCATTAATCTACCATTTAAGAAGTCACTGACATTATTGCCACATTTCAGGAAACTAAGTCTTAGAAGTTAAATAACTTGCCAAGAGATACATACTTGCAAACTTTGAGGATTTGAACTAGGATGCTAAATTCAGAGCCTTTATGATTAGACTACATTATTTCTTTATATCGTATCTTATCAATGCTATATTATTGGACAGAAGATGTTCCTAAGTGACAATTTAATGAGGAAGACCTAATAGAAAATACATTTTTTACTGGGGTTAGTGAAAATAAGATATTAAGAAATGATACTATTTTTTTTTGAGCTGAGGAGAATTTTGAGAAAATAAGATCGAATTTCTCTTTTTAGGAGATGAAAACATAATGGGAGAGTCTGCATGACTAATTTCAAACCACACAATGACAAATAGAGATTGGGACTGATATCATTAACCTCTATCAGCTTTGATATAAAGAGGAACTGTTCTCTGTTTTAGATTTGTAGGTACTATTTTACTTTCTCTATGGAAGCATCAGTAACTGTTATAGGAAAAATGCCATAAATGCTGATTTAAATATGGCTTTCAGTACACATCAGGAGGATACTTAATTAAAATGAAAGGGTTGAGGAATCTGAGAATCAAGAGTGAGTAAAAATGGGCAGGTGGAAGAGAATCAAAGATCAAATTACTTTCCAACCTAATTTTATGGTAAGCTTAGCCTGTTGATTGACTAAAGCAGTATATACTGTAGAATATGGTCAGTCACATTGCCTACTGGTCCTGCAGAATTTTTTGTATGTAGTTCTCGTCATGATTTTTTTCTCTGTGGGAAACTGAAATTAGAGTTGGCCCTCCTTTTCTAATGAAATCCTTTCTGTATTTTTCATATGCAGACATGAATTCATTGTATTTCATAAAATAGGAGTTGAATATGGTGAATGATCAAGAGAAAACTAAAGTCCTGCAAACGTGAGAAAATAAATTCAGACAGACACTAAGTTTTACCAACAGAAATTAATTACGTTAATGATCTGGTAGCAAAAGGGATCCATCCAACTATGACTGAACAACCAATCAAAAGAGGAAATAGCAGAGGACCAGCTTAGCCAGTGCGTGGATTCTAAACTTACACATTCTTTGTTTTCACTCAGGAGAGATGAAAAACTTTGTTAGCATAAGCAATGTTCATCCCCTGTGTTATTCTTTAGGCCCTTTCTTTCTTTTCCCCAATAAATATGGAGGCCTCATATTTGAGCAGTCTGGAATCACTGATTTGCCACATGCATCAGAATAGCCCTGGGATATTGCAGGGATCCTCACCAGATATGCATAAGAAAAAATAGACTTCTGTAAGTGTTAAGCCAATAAGAGTAGGATTCTTTGTTACTACATCGCAGTTTACAGCATGCCAATATGATGATCTTAACCAGTTTCCAATCGCCTAACAAAAACAAGTAAAAAATAGTAAGAGGTTATCCTAGACAGAGATAAAAAAAAAAAAAAAAAAACCCTTTGGGAGGGGATTTGCTTTGATGGTTGGAAATACGCAGAAACTCAAACACTGACTAGGATTACAGCCACCCTACCTAATGCTAGATTATAGATTTGTTGGCCAAAGCAGAAATTGACTATCACTGGAAGCTTCTTGTCCTAAAAAGAGAAACAAAAGGTATAATTCTGGGTACAATTCGCAATACCCTCAAGGATCTGAGCTTAAGCTGAAACTATACTTTTCAATGAAAATTATAACACTACCTAGATTAAGAAGGAGACCCAGAGGATATACAGTTAATTAGCTAATGCAAGATTTTACAAAGACATTCCAAGGAACAAATAGTCTGCAAGATGCCTCCATAGGGCATTTATAGACAAATACATTTGGGAAATCATAGAAATTCAGAAAGCACATTAACATATTAAAGTTCCAGTTAAAGACATCTATGCAACTTTGCTGAATATTAGTATTTTCCTAAATTTATTTGTCCATTGAGTTCTTTGTTTCTGAGACCCTAGTTGATATCTTGAGTTTCTGGCATTTCTAGAACACCTTTTAGAAATAAAACTAATATAGAGACCTCCCAGAGTGATACAGTTGTAAGCATGGCTAGAGAAAAACACTGTGAAAAAGGAAATATATTACATTCAAAGAGTAGAAACCAGAACAGCAGAGTCACATCATATTGATCACTTAGGTGTATCAGTCCCACCACACTACAAGAGAAACCACACAACTGGCCTAACTCTACCAGCAATGGTAGTTGCAATTGTTAATGTATGATCTCATCATGGTCTGAATACCAACATTCTACTTTTCCAAAAACATGACATGAAGTTTGGTCATTGCAAGCCTTTATGTCATTTTTAGAGATTAAATTATTTGTTTTGTCTGATATAAATATCTCATGTTGATTGTTTTTGTCTTTCATTAAAACTTCCCTTTGCTGTATTGAGGTCAACTTTCTTTAAAGTGGGAAATTGACATGAACAATTTTTGACTGGGCACAGGCTTCTTCATGAGGGTCTCAAGACAATAGCAAAATACATTTTCTGAATTATAATATGGATGTTTAGTGATATAAGCACCTTTCAAACAGAGATTAAAATGTATAATATATGCCTAAAAAGGGAGAAAAACAATGCAGTGAAGTAACTAATCACAATTATCATTAGGTTTAGGTTACACTTTTTGTGATTCCAATAATGTTCTTTCTAATAAGACAACATGAATTAATCTAGCCTTGAAATGCTACTATATATTTTCTGGGTTATTTATAGACAATCAACTGCTATTTCAAAAGGAAGAGGCATACAGCTTTCATGAGATACTTGGAAAGGCTCACAGGAAAATGATAATATGGTATTTCTGCAAATAATAATGATAGTAGCAGTTACTTCTTTATTTTAATCACAGATATAGATAGTGATAGATATATAAAATGTCAAAATATAAATAATGATTGTCCCTATGTAAATAAAATTTTGAGTGATTTTTTTCTACATTTTTACATTTTCTGTCTCACTTTTTTCAAGATAATCACTTATTTAACCAGTCATATAAAATGAAAAGCTTTTATAAAATTGATAAGATTAGACACCAATGTTAGAACAGGTGGATCCAAGCAATATCATCATGTTATTTAGTGTCTGGAAATAAACATGTTATTTATCATTTGGGAATCAATAGTGACACACTCGGCTTTGCCCATGGACACAGACCTTGACAATCTGCAATCATCTACCTTCTACACCATCAGCCTGTTTTTTCTCAGGTTATCACATAATCAATTTGAAACATAGTCACCACTAATGACTGGACTGCTTCCTTGATT
This sequence comes from Avahi laniger, assembly GCA_963575035.1. Classification (NCBI taxonomy): domain Eukaryota; kingdom Metazoa; phylum Chordata; class Mammalia; order Primates; family Indriidae; genus Avahi; species Avahi laniger. The sequence continues at coordinate 50,689 of CAUYSK010096764.1, read as the reverse complement.
GGTTTCAAATGCTTTTTTTCCTTTACAAATGTCTTTTCCTTCAGAAGACTGTATTATTGCCAAATTCCTTAAGATATTTCCTCAAGAATCATTGTGCAGCAACGTATATTAGCAAATGCACAATGTTAGGAACGCTTTAGGTTAACAATCTGCCTTGAAGATATCCTAGGTCACAAGTCATCCACTATGGAAAAGATCCAATTTCAATCAAGACAAGGAGTTGAAAATTCCCAGCTAAATTGATCATGAAAGTGTATTACTTTAGCAAAGTGCCAATCAAATGATGTGCTCAGAGATGAGCTAGAAAGGCTAATGAGGAAAGTGAGCACATCTTTGACATGCTAACAAACAGCATATTGTCCTGTGGTTTCCAGCTCATACTTTCTACTTAAAATAAAATTCTCAGACAATTCCTCAGTTGTGATACACTGTGAACCCAGTGGCACTGGAGTCACAGGCATTACAATTCAGCTTTATGGCGCTAGTCTGTCAGAGAGGGTGAATGACAAGAAGCCAAACCACATACTGACTGATAAGTTGAAGCAGGGCGATTGCAAACAAGTCAGGCAGAGAAACATCACAAAACCCCATTATTTGGCAAGTTGAAGCACTGTGAGACATTGCTGATGGCTGAGAAGTGACAGCAGGGAAAGAAAAAAAAAACAAAAAAAAAACCTGGAGTACCATGCAAGCTACTGAATAGGGAAAGCTCAGTTTGTGCAAAAATGTCATGAAGTCCTTGGGGCAGAGGCAAAACCCTGCACGATGACAGGTCCTGCAAGCAGTGGTCATAGCCTGTGACAAACAAAGTGTTCACAAAATTTCTCCTCCATGGATTGCATTGCAAGCAATAAGAACTTTATGTTTTCAACCAAGCTCATAGAAAAACATTGACATCAAATCTTCGGAAAGAAAGGCACCTAAAAATGTTATCTTTTGCTGAGTCACATAGATAAGTAACGAATTTACAGAGTAATCATTTAAAGTGTAAATTATAATTTGTTTAGTGTAATCACTGAATTGCACAATTACTTAGATTTAACACCTTTAATTGTTTAAATATGTAAATGGAATTCATTCATTTTCTGTCCAGGTGCATTGCTATGAGAGGTTTTAAAACAACTGTAAAATTATTGAGTGTTACATAGAAGAAAGGAGAAAACAACCATTTTACATACCTGTGCTGACATTACTCCTCTTTTTCCTTCACTGAGATCCACATACAGTTGCAGAGGCAACATATCTGTGTCACTGACAATATTTTTAATAACCTCTCAGAAGTAACCTTTCCTGATGATCTGTCTCTAAGACGGTTTTCCTCCAGGGCTGATACAATGGGCAATAAGACACACTTGATCCATTGACATATTTAAAAAGTAGAGAGGACAGAGCTTACTAAATTACCAGAGCTGGAGCAAAAGAAAAAGGTGGAATATTAAAAAAACTTTAAGATATGGTGGTTGGGGTAAATGTTTAGATGGCAAATCCAAAAATAGATGCACAGTTACTGTAATACACTATTTCAGACCTAAAATTCCAGGAGACCGTTCCCTCCCAACACCACCTTGCTACTACAGCATACTCAGAGGGTGTATGGTAGAATTCTGGTTCTACATGTGTTACTACAAGTTACATGGAAATCTCTTTGGATGGTCTGAGACTATTGTGAAATCCTGTGTTATACAAAGTTAAGCACTTCATGTACAATGTGTCAAAGACTTCCTTCTGTATTAATGTGTGCATTATGTATCTCTACAGAATGAATATTAGGATGCAGTATTTATCTAAAACTATTTGAATGTAGATCTTCGTGGCATTTCTTGACAAATAAAATGATGATGAAACAGGCTTCAATCATTTTCTGTTTAATAATTTAGAAGTTGCATTTCTCTGATATATGTATCTCTCTTTATCTAGACTACAGATTGTTTTAGGGGATAAGTGGGATATTTCCCATCTCTATAATGTTGGAAACTAACACTTATTTGACATAGTGGAAACTCACTATATATCTGTAGAATTAATAAACATGTAATGATGATTGTGTTACAGTAATTCTAAATCTATTGGCAAATCTCTGGACTTGATGTGATGCTAATTTTTTCTATCTCTGTTGATTTGGATTTGATTTGATAAATCTTGGAAACAATAGAAATGTATAGAGGCAGCTGGCAGAAACCTATGAAATATATTCATTTTATGAAATCCTTGACTCTCTTAGTATCCTGTGTATAAACCACTTGAAAAATAATTTGCCTAGATCTACCATTCCCAATTATGATAATCATGCATGGTCAAAACATACACGCTTTCCTGGGTAGGATTGCTAAATAAATTACAAGAAGTCCAGTGTGGTTGAAACTTTTAGGATGTCCACAAATGAGACATCCCTTGTGTAATCAATCCCCTCCTCTTGAATGTAGGTAGAACTTGTGACCTGTTTCTGTCCAAGAGGATATGGTAAAGGTGATGGAACATCATAGTGATTATGTTATCATATACGGCAAAGGTGAAGGGGTTTTACTGATGTAAATAAGGACCCTAATCAGTTGACACTGAATTAATAAAAAGGGAGATCATCCTAGGTAGGACTGACCAAATCATATGAGCCCTTTGAAAAAGGAACTAGGTCTTCCCTGAAGGCAGAGAATCAAAGCAGCAGAAATTCTTTCTCTTCATTCCTGGTTTTCAAGAAGCAAGTCAGCATAAATTATACAACCAAACAAAATACATTCCTTCAACAAACAGCCTGGAGAAATTTCGAAGTGAATCTTTCTCTAATTCAGCTTCCAAATGAGAATACAGCCCAGCTGACACCTTGATTTCAGCCCTGGGAGTCCTTGAGCAGAGAAGTCAGCTGTATTTCGTAAGTGTCCTGATGTCTGATTTGCAGAAATTGTACAAAAATAAATGGATATCGATTAAGATTCTAAATTTGTGGTAATTTGTTACACAGCATAGAAAACTGACACATCCATTTAAAATTAAGTTTCAGAAAAAAAATAATTTGATTTTAGTGTAATATACTCTACATAGTAACTGGGGCACACATTTTTGTTTCTTATCTGAAATTTGAATTTATTGGATATGCTAAATTTTATTAGTTATTTGTTTGCTTATTTGTTTATTTATTTATTATTTTTAAATCTAGAAGCCCTACTCCTAGGAAATTCTGCTTACAACATTTATCATTCTAGAATTCTCCAGGTAATTCACTAGTACTTTCCATATAGAAGCTTATTTTGAAAAAGTATTAAAATCTCAAAAATTATTCTGTGACAAAAATAGAGGTAACACAGTAAGGAATGTTTAAATTTTTATAGTGTTGAAAGTCCATTTTTCTTTGTGATTTCTGTCTTAGTTACACATGCACATACAAATAATTCAAAACATGCTGTCACTTTCAAATACACAAACACATGCACAACCATTAAAAGTCAGGCCTGAAACTATATGCTATTTAATAGCTTCTTTTTATCTGGTTAAAGAATATTTTCTTGAATTTTGTTTTTAATCACAACCAGAATAATAAAAATATTTTTGAAAGTCTACGTATGTTTAATTTCCAAATTTCTCTTTATATCACAAGAATCCACGTAAACTAGTTGTTAAATAATCAACTCCAGATTTTTGGATTAAAATAATATTTTCTCTAAACATGTTACCTACCATTAAGTTCCTTAGAAGTTGTGAGAATTTCCTCTATAATGAGACTATTGTATTAGACTTCAGATGGCCTTTAAAAATAAAAGTGTTTTAAGTGAAAAAATCCAAGTTTTGATGTCAGTGAAATTCTGGTTTTAATCACAATTAAACTACTTATTATTAACTCTTGGCCTTTGGATAAGGCATTAAATACTTCTGAGCCTCAAACTCTTCATCTGTGTAACATGAAATGTGCTATGTACCTAGCTGTGTGACTGTCATACTTACTGGTAATTATAATTTAATGATAAATATTTTAAAAATATTAATGTATTTAATTTTCACATCAACCACTTTTTACAAATGAGAAAATCAAGGCTAAGGGATATGAATTGACTTATCCAAAAATCATACAATAATAGCATCAACATAGGAGAAAAAACCCAGGTTTGATCTTTATTCTCATGTACTACAATTGTTTTAAATACAGCTCACTTTTTATACATTTACTTCAGGAGTTTGGGTAATATATCTAACAGAACTTTGGTTTTTAGAGGGAAAAAAGGAGACAAGCAATGAAGACATGGTAGCCAGGAGAAACGTTTATGGGCTTGTACTGCGTCAAGTGCTTTCTTCTGTATCATTTATTTTTATCTTCCCCAAAATGCTCTGAGGCAAGTAAGGAAGATATCATTATCTTCATTTTCAAAGAAACTAAAATTTGGAAAGGTTAAGTAACTTATGAGTCGGCATTTGAATCCACAACTTCATATAAATAATTTTTTAAAATTTATTTTATCTCAGTTATATAAACTTAAAGCATCTCAACTGACGAACACCAAGTATTTATTTACGGAGCCCCTTTCTTTGTGTGGGGCTACTTAAGAGGAAAGAAAGTAACAGACAAAATTGTACACACGCAAATTCTGATTCATAAAGTTTCCTTGATGAATAGGAATTCATGGATAGAGTGCAAAGGGCGAGCTTGCCTTCTCTACATTCTTACTCCGAATTACATAGCAACTATTGTTTTCCTCTTTTTCTTCTGAAATCAAATGTAGAGAGAAGGAATTTTCAAGTAGAAAATGCTCATATCCTGTACTTTACCAGGAAATGAGTTCTGATCTTGGTCTGTTTTGCTCATTCCTCCTTATTTGTAGCCTGACTATGAGAGTTCAGATACACAGCTGTCACAGGAGAAGTGGGCCTGAGAATTGTATATCCTACAATTCTCTACACCAGCATTTCCAAAATTGTATTCTATATTTCATATTTTAAAAGCCTCGAATATATACATGTACACCCACACACGACTTTGATTTAGTCATTTTGAAGAGTCGTTTATAGTACATGTGGATTATTTGATAGAGGTATTATTTCTTTCACAGAGCAGCAAGAAACGATTAATGAAACACTGACATTCACTTCGGTGGAGCCTTGGCTCTTTGTTCCATAGTCCCGGCTTGCCTGTACCAAATAATAATATTGGCACACAGGTTGCCATCCCGTTTATAAATTGGAGCCCAAGTGTCAGGCTACATATACACATACGGAGAGCGAACTTACACTAGGGGGTAATAAAACCTTCTCTCCCTGCCTCTAAAAGAAACTTGCTTGCCCTCCTTTAGGGAGGGATTAAGCTGATGTCATTCTAAATGTTTTCTCAGAAATTTTCAAATGTATCCACAGATTTTCGGTTTGTTCAAAGAAATAGAATCAAAAGATGACTTTTGGAAATTGAATGTGTTCTTCAGTCAGCAAAGGTACAGGAATGCCACAAGAGGTCATTTAAGTATAAACAAAATGTGTTTTGTTTTTTTTTTTCCTGAAACATCTATAAAACATAGTACCTCATCCGCAGGGATGGGAGAACTTCCCTGGGACATAAGCAATCAGCTCATATGGCACAGGAATGAGTGTCTTGGTCTGAATATTAAAACTGAGCTGCCTTTCTTCATCATTCTGAAGGAGGTGCCAGAGAGTCTCTTCATTTGTGCTCCATATATTCTGTCTAATCTGTATAAGATATTGCTCACCAGTCAAGAAAAAAATGAAATTTTAATATTTCTTTCACATAATAGAGATAAGTCTGCTTCAGAATTTTTTTATTGTGTGATATTCGTATATAAGAGGTGACTTCACAGGACTGGTAGAATTTGTAGTAAAATGATCACGACCATCAAAACAGCAATAATGCAGAATTATATTTCTGTAACTTAACCAGCTTGAATGTGGGTAGTGCACTGCATTTTATTAGGGATGGCTCCCCTTAATAGTCATTTTATCTAGTGGTACCATCTGCCAATACCTTGCTAAGCATTCGCTACTTCTCTGAGTGTTAAACAAATAAACAACAAAAAAACAGTACATAAATACCATTTTTTTTTTCCTGCTGTGCACAGCTTGTTCCTTTAAAGCTAGGGAATTTCAGAGGTTTGACCTATTTCAGAAAATTATTCTCTAGCCTAAGCTCTTTGACTACATCCCTATTTAAATTCACATCACACTAATTCTGGGCAGAGTTTAGTGACCTTTGACATCAATGGAATAATCTTTGAAGCAAAGGAATATAATTCTATTCACTAAATTACAGCCAATTTTATTCAGACCTTTGACCCAGTTAAAGACTTTGAAATCTTTAAGCAAGACAATCAGAGAACTAGAATCCTCTCTTGATCATAGCATGCATTTTTCTATGAACAGAAAATTTTACAGGGGACTAATTGGTGGTATATTTACTTACTCCCAGAATTAAGAAATAAATATACATTAAAATAGTTTATAACAATTTTATCATTTAAAAGTATAAGACTTAAGAAAGAGGATATAAGCTCTATAATATACATTTTATATAAAGACAATTAATAATCACATACACCTGTTATTAGAAAATATAAGAAAATTTACTTTATATTTTGCATATTTGTTAGAATTCATATAAGTGGACTAGAAATTTAAATATAATCATGCATCACTTAATGATACTTTGATCAAGGATAGAACACAAATGCGCCAGTGGCCCAATAAAAGTATAACAGAGCTGAAAAATTCCTATCACTTGGTGATTTGTATTATAAGTGCCTACTGTATTCCATATAATAACATGCTATACAGATTTGTAGCCTAGAAGCAATATGCTGTACCATATAACCTAGGTGTGTAGTAGCCTATACCATCTAAGTTTGTGCAAGTACACTCTATGATGCTCACACAATGACAAAATCACTTAATGAGACATTTTTCACATATTCCCATTGTTTAGAAATGCATGACTGTATGTGGCATAGTCCATTTGCCCTGTTATAACAAAATACATTATACGGGGTAATTTACGGAGTAATAAAAATTTGTTTTTTACAGTTATGGGGGCTAGAAAGTCCAAGATCAAGGCACTAGCATGGTGAGGGTTACTCTCCGTTTCCAAGATGGCGCCTTGTTGCTGTGTCCTCATATGGTAGAAGGTGGAAAGGCAAGAGAATGATCCATTTAACCTCCAGCCCTTTTATATGTGTGCTAATCCAATTCATGAAGGCAAAGCTTTCAAGATTTAATCACCTCTTAAAGGGTATATCTCTTAATATCTTTCATTGGGGATTGTTCCAACATGAATTTTGGAGAGGACATCATCATTCAAACAATAGCAATATTTGTTATAAAAATCATACTTCCTGTAATGTGGCATTATTTTAGAATGAATTTTATGTGTTATCTGCAGAATGTTTGGAGTAATTTTTTTTTTCTCTCAACAATGGTCTCTTTTTTTAACAACTCAAGATGAAAGGACAAAATTAGAGTATACATTCAAGGAACAGGTTGCCAAACCAAAAAATATTTTCTTGTTCAGGATACAAAAGAATCAAGCTAAGACAAAAATAGAGCAATAATTTGAAATGGAGGAATTATTTTTGAATGTAAAGCTATTAGCATCAATATACCTTTAAAAATGTTTGTTTATTTTTTGTTATAGTTAAAAGTTTTTTCTATATCAGAATAGAAATTTTTCCCAACTATTTATGGAACTATTTATTCCATTCATGGTAATTACTATTTAAAGTATTTCATTCATCTAAGCAACTATATCTGTAAGCAGTGAACAATAAAAGTTGCCAAGGATTTTAGGCTAAGATCCAATGTATATTTGCATCTGAAATTTTGAGAAACTCCTGGAAACTAGGCCATTCTCATTTCATGCATATTAAAAATAGTTTCCCATACAGGATCCTAGAAGAAGATTGTTCCCATGAGTTACACTTAAAAATGTTTCCCACATTAAAACCTTACATTGTATACCAAAAAAAAATTGAAAATGAGTACAAATAACCTCATTCTGGAAGGTACATTGATAAATCTGTGAATGTGTTCATGTTAGTAATTTTATTGCATTAATTTCTGATGCAAATCATCTGTAAAGAAATTTTAGTTAAATTAGCACTTCAGTTTTGTAATCAGATCATTTTAATTTATTTTTCACACACAAAATAAAGCATGTTCAGGTAATCATAATCATACAATATTTAAGTTATTGACTATGTGGTTCTTTAGGAATGGTGTGTTTATGTAACCTTATTACAAATTCATTTAAAATTTACTTGTACTATTCTCTAAGATAAAAGTAGATGATATAATTTCTATTATTATATTTAAAATGTTATCTATATTTTTTTGCACTTATGTAGTTATTATTTTAATTTTATTATAATTTTATTTTTACAGTTCTATGCTTTTGTGCTATTTAGATCTGTTTCCTAAATTTTATTTTCATTTTGTGTTTCTATATTTCCATCTTCCAAGTTACAGTTCTAGTATAACCTCTCCAATTTCTGTGTCACATAGATCTATATCAAATCTATACTGTCTAGAGATGGCTAAGCAATTTATTTATTTTATTATACTACTTAAATAGGAGATTATATTTTTATTAAGATTTTTTTGAATATGTGGCATTTATAAATCCAAAGTATTAATGTATGAAGCACTATTATAAAAATAAGTTAACATCTCACATTTGTGAGATATAAAGAATATTTCAAAAACATTACTATTTATAAATACCTAATTAGGTTTTGAGCATTATATAAATGCACTATTCCTTGCTATTCACTGTTAATTAATTTTTTTAAATAATAATTGAGTACCTACTTTATTTTCAATCGTATTTCACATGGTACAAATATACAAAATCTGTGGGCTCGTAGGATTAATATTCAAATGGATAGTCCAGGAAAATCACTTAAACTCACTAAGTCTACCAATTCACTAGAATGTACTATCAGGACTAAATAAAATATGTAAGGGATATTTTTATTAATGCATGATTTCATTCAACAGACATTTATTGAACAAATGCATTGGGCCTGATACTATTCTAGGAGGTTGGTATAGAACAGCAAGAGAAAGGTAGTGATAGGTACTCTGACTGAAGCAAAAAGTAACAGGAAGGCAAAGAGCAGGAACAACTAATTCCACCTGGACAGGAATGGGGAGAAGGTGATGCCATGGGATTTCCTCTGCAAGGGCTGATATCTAAACTGACAGCTAAATTATGACTAGCTGAAGTTAGCCAAACAAATGAGATGAGGTTAGGAAGGAAGAATGTTTCAGGTAGTTACCTCATTTATAATGAAAAATAACCCAGTGATTTTTAGGTTAATTTCTCTGTTCATTAATTATCAAAACCACATTTCATCAGATGAGAAATCTAGAACTCATAGAGTTTAAAATGCCTATTGATCTAGGTTCAACCAGGTAATGAGAGAGCCTGAATTGAACCTGTTCTGTCTGACTGTAGAGTACTAAATATTTTTTCCAATATTTCACCATGATAGAAAATACAATAGGGACCAAGGAAATATTTGCAATTTGATTTTAAAAACCTAGAATAATCAACTCTAGAAAACTGGAACTTCTTTTAAATTTTTAATTTAAAATATTACATATGACAATAATATTAATAATTCTATATGTGAAGTGGTAGATATGAATTATTTAAAGCCTTGTGCATTTTAGCAATATGTACTCAGAAACAGGCCAATTCTTAGTTTTATCTGATCAACAAAATTCCCTGAATAGGAGGTTTATGTCAATCATTCAAATAGGCAATTTTAATTATATTTCCCTAAGAAGATATCACTTTTGTTGTTATTGTTTCTGCCCTAGAGGAAACCTCTAGGTTTCTTGTCTCTGAAAAGGAAAGATCCAGAGAAAAATTTCAATATGAGCAGCAATCATAAATGTCTCCTATAGTCAAAGAAATATGTTGATACAAATAATATGCCAGAGCAATTTTTAAAAAATAGCATTTCTGCTTTACCTTGAACTATTGTCTTATAATAACAAAAAAATGATCTAAAGTGTTGATAAAATATCAAGTCATAAAACTGTATTCTGAATATTGTAATGCTGAACTTTCGAAATAGAAATAGTATTAAAAATTCAGTTTTAGGCTTCATTATTTAATGTCCATCTTTAAAACATATGATTTTAATCCATAATATATTAAGCTTCAACATCTCGTGGGACGTTTTTCACATAAATACATTACTGGCTACATTACATATTGCCTTAGGCTTGAAATAAACTTTTCATCACATCAATATCAAAAAAAAAAAAAGAAAAGAAAGAAAAAAGGAAAGACATTTTCTCCTTATGTGCTATGTTTTCCAAGATCATTTGTTTTTGTTCTCTTTGAGTATTTTGCTCTTAATAGGGGACCAAACCTTATTGTTCAATCGATCTTCTGAGAAGATGTATTAAATTTTTGTCATAAAGAAAGCCAGTTTTCTTGTACGATAAATTTTAACAAGTATCCTCTGTATCCCTAAAACATCTTATTCACTTCTTATTTCTCAACTCTTCTACTACTATAACTACTATCAGCAAACTTTTTATTTAGTCTCCAAAATATGGCCATGTAAAATAAGAGCAAACACGATTATAGAATTCTAATTTTAATTAATATTTTTAAAAATACATACATTTTAATGAAACTATATTTATGCATGTGAGTTAGATCACTTGCACATATTACTCAAATAGGGACAAATTTCTTTAAGTAGTCACTGAATAGCTTCTTGTGGGGGTGAGAAACAATTTTCAGTAACTACTTTCATAAATTTCACTGATTTCTGCATTACAGAAACACTATTATGATGGGCAGAATTCTAAAATGGACTCCAAGAATCCTGCCTTCTGGTGTACTAATCACTGTATAATTACCTCCCTGGAATGTGAACAGAATCTGTGAATATGATGGGTACCACTCTCATGCTAACATTGTATAGCAAAAGCAAAGGAATATTGCAGATGTGATTCATGTCCCTAATCAGGTGACTTTCAATTAATAAAAAAGGAGATTAGCTTGAGTGGTCCCAATCCAATTAGGTGAGCAGTTAAAGAAGCCAGTGAGATTTTATGTAAGAGAGATTCTCTCATTGGCCTTGAAGAAGCAAACAATCACTCATGACAAGGACATAAATGAAGTCTCTAGGAGTTGATAGGAATTTCTTGTGAACAGCCAGCAAGGAAATAGGGACCCGAGTCCTAGAACCCCATGGAACTGAAGTCTGCCAACAACCAGTGAGCTGGAAAGAGGAGCTAGAGCCTACGATGAGAAAACAATTCAAGCCAGCATCTTGATTTCAGCCTGGTAAGACCCTGATCAGAGAAAGCAGATAAGCAGGACTTCAACCCTTTACCCACTGAAAATGTGAGATAACAATTTTTTGTTGTGTTAAGCAGACACAATTATGGTAATTTGTTATATAGCAATAAGAAACAGATGCATTCATGATAAAATATCAGCTGTATTATATTGTAGTTCCCATAAAAAAGTATATGCTAAATTTAAAAATCATGGCTTTAAAATTTAATCAAGATTAGCTTGTTTCTAGTAATGAATCTGAAATTTTGTAAGAAAACTTGATTGACTTCCAATTTTATTATAATATAATTAAATATTCATAGATTTACTTTCTTGTTCTGCAGAGACACATTAATTTACTCTAGGAAGTCTTATATATATATATATATAAGGGTTCAGTGCAAGAAATCAGAAATCTCTTAAGAGTTTTTAAGCAGAAAGATATTTATTGCAGGAAATTAGGTGCTGACAAACTGTCAGGAGGGCTGGGAGAGAAAAAGGGAGGCAGCCCCACTGTATTTTAAAATTAGGCTTTCAGATTCCACTGGCAATGAGATCTGTTTATGTGTGATTTGTAAGACACTGAGCAGCAGCAAAGAAGTAAATACCCAGATCACCTTTTCTGATTTCACGAAGTCTAGGGTTTGTATTTCCATTATGTACATCTGTAGATTCCTGTGTTTACCGTAATAGAACATTTATGACACTATATTGTAATAATTTATGACACTGTGAAATTTTATTTTTTTTCTATATTTTTCAGCATTCTTGTGTTATATATTTCACTTGAATAAAATTGCTACATATGCACACAATTTGTTTTAGTAATGACCAACTGAAAAATCTCCAGATTCTTCTATAATATTTACAATGTATATTATAAAGTTTAATTATCCTTCCTAGATTTTCGATTAAGGAATTGAGAGGTACAGGAACATTTCTAGAAGAATGTTAAATGCTAAACCCCAGGTACTGGGCATTAGTATGACTCATGATTTAAATATGTATGTGTGTGTGTGGGCTCATAGAATTTAAATTATATGTTTTTTATTTCTGGAATTTAATAAGTATATGTTTCAGAGCTTAAACACAGGTCAATTCAGCTTCAAAACACTTCTTCCTATTATACTGCATTATTTATTTTCTCTGTATAAACATCGGAAAAGAAAACAGCCATTGCATTTCATACACTACCAAATTGCCTAATTTGGTCTGAGTGTATAGCTAGTTAAGACATTATCACAAATTTAATCAACGGTAATTATTTTTGAGGTTTGGTGTATGTGTATCTTATTTCAGTTTTTCCAACTTTAGGAATGTTACTTGTTGACCATTTCTCCATCAACCCACCTTTTTAGAAGGAAATTTTCATTTTATAATCTGTCTAATCACCTGGATGAAGCCTAAATGTCCTAAAGAACTGTAGTCACCAAGCCCCGGGGCTGCAGACAGGTATTGGTCTACCGCCCGTTAGGGACCAGGTTGCAGAGTTACCTGTTTCCCAGCCCCATTGTGGATAAATTGTCTTCCATGAAACTTAGGGGGGCTGGGGAGCATGTGGCAGGAGGTGAGCGGTAGGCAAGTGAAGGAAGCTTCATCTCATCTGTATTACAGCTGCTCCCTATTGCTCGGGTCACCACCTGAGCTCCGCCTCCCCCTCCACCGCGTCTGTGGAAAAATTCTTCCATGAAACCCATCCCTGGTGCCAAAAAAGTTGGGGACCACTGCAACATTAGGAACTTCTTTATAGACAGTAAAATCTCCAATGTTAATTTCCCAATGAGTCGTTCAAGCCTCTGAGTCTTCAAATTGTAACATTTTGGACATACAGTTCTAAAATAATTTTTTGACAATTTATATGACTGATGTTATCTAAAGTTTAACATATGGTAACTTATTCAATGTTCACAAACAAGGCCAATATTTAGCCAGTATGCTTCAGTATCCTCACTTCTCATGATAAATTTTGAAAATACTGTCGTGCCACTATGCACTCCACTTCTACGTAGGCCATTTCCAGCTTCTTCCATGCAACTCCCTATACCTCACCATGTTCTAGTAAGTAAAAGGTTAATTCTTGCCCAGCAAGTTGCCCACAGGACCCTGCCCAATGTGTTACCAATGTACTGTCTGTACTGGCTGTTAGGTACCTTTGAGCTAAAGCCATTTTACAGTTGTGTGAACTTGGGTACTAACAGGTTAAGCGACTCGCCCAAGGATAGCTGGATTTTACAGCCAAGCAGTTTGACTCAGAAACAAACTCTGTAAGTGATATACAGTGTAGCCCTAGGTTCTGTAATAAGTCAAACAGGAGGTTGTTGCATTTACACTCAAGTTTTGGCAAACAACATTCAAGGAAACCACAATGGAAGATTACAGACCCCTTATATTTGTATGACATTCTATACACGTACATAATGTATGTGTTACATTTTTTATACTTAAAAATAAGATATTTCGTGTAATTATATATAATTTATGTAATAAATAGACATATTAGAGTGAGAAAAAATGGGTAGTTGTATATTATAAATAAGCAAGATATGAGGGAAAAAATCTTTAAAGTTCACTTGTACTTCTAAGTCTATTTCGGCAGCAGTGGCACTTGATTTTATTTTCCAGAAGAAAATAAATGTGGGGTTGGGGCACCAGCCTGCTGTCGGCTGGCATGACCACTTGTGTGGTCTGGGCCTAAGATTCTCTGTGTAGCTGCAGGTTAGTGATTATTGCACTAATATAAGTAGGACTGTTCAGAGGTGACCTTTCCAGTCTCCTACAATTTATATCATTTGCTGGCAAGTGGAAAAACAGCTCCAGTAACAGCAGCCTCTAGAGAGGCTATTCGTTCTGCTGGACCCCTTGGCCAGGCAATAGATATCCCTGAAGATGCTGTGCCAAGAAAAAGCATGCAAGAAGATATGGAAAGGAGTAAAAACAAAATGTCCTGTAAAAGTTCTTACCTGCATAATCAAAAATAAAATGGACTCTTCAAATCTGTTTGCACAAGGCATTGCATAAGGTACTTTATTTACAGGAGGCTCAGCCGAAAGTAGGAAAGTGGAAAAAAAAATATTGGAACAGGGATTTCTTATTCTTTTTTATTTCAAAACTTGTGTAAATAACACTAAAAAGCTTAAATCCCTGTGCCAGAGACAGGACACCATGAATGAATCAGTTGGTCAGTATCAATTTGTACAAACTAGGTGCCTCTTTGTAACAAATTCATATCATGTTGACAATAAGCATTGCTGTTGTGATTTAACACTTCCTTCTGAGATTAAAATTGATAAATTTATTGTATCTATTTTAGTAAAATGGTGCTTTCAATAAATTTCTCTTTAACACAGTGAGGACGTTGTCATTTCATTTAGTGATGTTGTGTCAGACTCAAAGTATAATGCTATTACAGAAATTTTACCATGATATATTTCATGAAACAGAAAAGAGAGCCTTAAATTAAAAGAAAATCTCCCATATTCTAATGAAACAAATATTTCAGAAAAACATGTTTGCCACTTTTAACATATAAAATTTAGGAATGTAGTCAAATCTTGACTTACATTTAATTAATTAAATAATAATCATTTAAAAATACATCTTACATGGAGAACTATTTATTTTTAGAAATGATTTTATTGCTGCATTTTATGAAAAAAGTCATTCAAATTAGTGACATATATATTTTATTTTAGCATCTGTGTCATTAATGGGCCTACTTTTTTAATTACCTAACAATTTTTCTAGGGCATATCATCTTCACTTTCATCTAAGAAATAAAACACCTGTTTAAAATTCATGTCTGATGCTGTAACTAGAAACTTTGTCTTATACTACAAGTACCATTTGCATAGCTGGAAGTTTTTAATGTACACCTATGAATATCACTTTTTCTGGTGCTTTATGAAATGATCTCTATGAGTGTTGTCTGCCATGATATCCGATACAACCCTGACTTCATACTACAGAGAAATGATTAAGGTCAAAACTCTAGAATCAATTGTAGGCCTCTGTTACAGACCAAAATTCACATCCCATTAGGTTACGAGGGTGGGGCCCTCAGGAATGGAATTGGTGCTCTTACAAAAAAAGCCTGGAGAGCTCCCTCATCCCTTCTGCCATGTGAAGGTGAGAGCTTGCTGAGAAAGCCATCTATAAAATAGAAAGTGGGCCCTAACTAGGTACTGAATCTGGTGGTGCCTTCATCTTGGGCTTTCCAGCCTCCAGAATTGCGAGAAATAAATTTCTTCTGTTTATAAGCTGCCCTCTATGGTATTCTGTTATGGCAGTCTGAATGGACTGAGACACTCTCTAAAGCATCTATGCTAAAACCCCTTCTTATTGAGGGCCTTGGAAATACTTTCCCCCACCCTGACTCAGTACTCAGTACTTTTCCACTCCTAGCTCTTCCATCTCTCCCTTCCCTTGACACCCCTTCAAGTCAATAAAATAGCAGGGACCTTGTGTTTAGGGCTCCCTCTGCTGATCTCCACATCTACTCTATCCACTTGCAATGATCACCTGATGCTGTTCCACGGGGGAAACTGGAACATTAAGAGAACTGGTGCTTTCTCCTGCTTACTCTTGTTTACACTACGGCAATAAGTGATTAGAGACTTGACTGTTAGTTTCATTTTGACTTGTCTTAATTGACCACTTGACACCTGGCAACTCAACTGTTTCTAGCTCAGCTCAGCTCTTGACAATTGATTTGGAGAAAGGAGGAGAAAAAAATGTTACTGAAATGTGACAAATCAAGGAAGTAGAGAGATTGAATGAGAGTCTTTAAAACAAATAAGTCAAAAGTAACAGAATAAAGTATTTGTGACACCCATACTATGTTTATAATATAACTTTGTATATACAAGAAAGAATCATAGACCTAGAATTTCAGAGATATTTCCTATATTTGGTTACTATGAAACTGTACAAAGTGATATTAATAAGATTCTGATATTAATTTGTTTCAATTAAACAGGATATAGTACAAAGCAAACACTACTTACATAAACTGTGTCATTTTAGGACTCACTGGATTTAAAAATTCATAAAAATAAAAAGTAAATAAATTAAGAACTCAAACAGGAATATAATTAGTGTTTGCTTTCTTACCACTGACTTTGTTTCAGAGCACTTAAGCACAGCATACTCTATCTGTGACAGTACTAAAATTTGTAGCACTAAAACAGTAAGGTAACATCTCCAGTGAATGGAGACATAATTTTTCACAACCTTACAAAATAGGTAAAATAGACAATTGAAAGCAAAAGACAGGCATTATAAGTGTTTTAATTTCTTGGCTACATTCACTGACGTTGATGACATAAGACATAGTAAATGGGGAGTAAGAGCTTTGACCTCTCAAGGTTCTTTTGAATCCTGAAGGCATTCCACACTTTTGATGGGCCTGAGTTCAGAGCAATTTGACATGTTCCCTCTATGATTAAAACTACTGTAGTTATCTTGAGAACAGCAGAGAAAGCTGTCAGATTAATAAGCATAAAAATGCTGCTTAAAGCAAGATATTAGAGACTGCTTCTCACCTCATTTGCTAACTCTACCTCAGAGACCACTTTTGTGAACAGTTCATACATTGAAATACTGTGCATTCCCTGTGTTCATTTTAATTATGAGCATCCTTTACACTAGACTGAATTCCCAGTATTCATCATTATACCTACCATAGGTTCAAGTTGTTTCTGCTGTCTCAAATACAGGACAAATCTTCTTTCTATTTAGTTAACTAAGATATTTTAGTGCCCTCCTCCCAAAAAAGAACAGCTATTCATCAACTATTTCAGGACTTGAAAATTTTTTTGAAAGGTATATATTCTGATTCCACTTTGAAGTAAGAAGCCAAATAAACCAAATCGATATTGTAATTTAAAAAACTAAAAAGCTTAATATCTTCATGCAAGTAGAATTATTACAGTATTGATATAAGAAAAATTAGTTAGAGTGATGCTAAATGATCATATGATGTCTGTGTTCAAAGTCCAATAACAGATAAATTCTCGAAGCATAGAGGTTAGTATTTTTTAAATGGTACGTAAATGCCAGGCACTACCTTAAATGATAGATAATATGTTACTTCAAAATCAAGTAAGTTAACATATGGATGTGGATGCTTGAACTAAGGTCCTGAGATGCTAAACAACTTTATCTAGATCACACACTCAGTCATGTACCTGTGTTCTATCAGAATTTATTTTGTGTTCGTAGCATGTGCTTTTTTGAGCACCTATAACCAGCCTCCTGATGTTTGCTGAACATGTTTGAATTTTCCTGGTACAATAAGACTTGAAAAGAAGTCAAGATAAGTTTCTATACCACCAAAAATAGTTAGAATAAGAAATAACTACAAAACATTATGTTTTTAAAAAAAGAAAGAAAGGAAGGAAGGAGGGAGGGAAAGAAGGAAAGAAGGAAGGAAAGAAATGTCAAGAAGATTTTGTTATTGTTGGGTGGCCCCAGGTAAGTTATTTAAACTTTCTGTTCTTCAATTGACTTGTCTAAAAATGAGATTATTAATAAAACCCACTTTATAATAGGCTGTTGCAAAACTTTAGAAACAATTCCTATAATGTGCATAGCACAGAAATTTACAGAATATAAACTTAACATATAATACCCATTATCATTATTAGGCAGGGAAATAATCTTACAAGATATGAAGCATAGTTATAACCACAATAATATTAGTAATAATGATACAGTAGTGAAATTTACTTCAGGTTACATAAACCAACTAATTAATCATCTCAAGTATCTTGACATATTATTATCCACCTTTAACAGTGGAGGAAATTGCAATACAGAGCAGTTAAGTCACTTGCTTAATAGCCCTCAACTGGTAAGTGGCAGGAGGAGGATGATTATAGGTCTTTTGAATCATTGTACACTCTGCATACACAGTGCCACATACTGATCAGGGACGTATAGCTGCAATGTGAGTACCTATGTGTGCTGTCTAATCACTGTACATTTCCTGCAGCTCTAACAGGATTGTTTGGGTTTGACAATAAAAATTGTAACCAGAATGCAGATGTTACATCTAGATGCAATGTCTTGCTAAAAATGTAGCTTTCACACATATGAAGAGTAATTATTATATATTGGCATTTCACAGTGCTAGGGTTAGGAGTTCTTAGGGATGAAGTCAGAGTGTCCAGCAGCCTGGCAAGATCTCCCCTCACCAGCCCTGACATGATCAGCACTAGCACCACTGTGTCTATCATGAGTGAGAACTGGGGCATGCTCACTGAGTACTCCCCAGCTTGACAAATACCACCCTGAAATTTCGTCCTTCAAGGTTTTTGCAAAATTCTCCCACCTAAGTTGCCAAGCGCTCATTTTACCATCCTTCAACCCTATTTTCTATTTTATTGGACATAAAATCTATGATTTTGTAAAAAATGACCCTCTGATCTTAAAAGGCTGATGGGGGAATAAGACCCTTCTCTATAGAGAGATGAGCGGCAACCCACTGCGATCGTTCACAGCAGAGCATGGCGTTCTGTGAGAGATGCCCCTCTGCCTAGCAGAGTGACGGGAGCAGGGTGCAGGGGATACATTGCACCAGCCGAGGAACATAAAACACAGCAATGGAGAGGACTTCTCAGAAAACATATGCTACCTATTTTCTCAATTCACCAGACAGGTGGGGGCAGAGATAACTTAATTGAAAGCAGAAGGGGAAAAGCTGCCTCGGGCAGCTTGCACTTTCTGAAAGTGGTCGGAATCATAGCAGAGGAAGACTTGATTGATTTAATTACCACTCAAGTGTAGAGAGGTTGGAGCCCACAGGCATACTCCAAGCATGCACAAGTTCCTTCTGTTAGATGAAATTTATGCTATTGAGAAAGAATAAAGCTGGTTGGATGAGGGAGAATCTGGTAAGGAGTGTCTCCTAAAGAGGAAATCACTTTACTTTTAGTCCTGTCTGTGCAAAAAACGAATGCTACAGTGGTTCCAGGGTCTGCTTTATTTTCTCCCTTTTCATTTTCAGAGGATATGACAAGGCATTTTCTCAAGCAGGGGGTGTCTGGTAACTGTGTCTTCCTCGCTACGCTAATTGTAAATAACTGTTCATGCTAGACAGTAGTTACTAAGAATAAGATACACTTCTAAGATGCATGTAGCATTTGTTAACTAATAACCTTTACTACGATCATGTATTTATAAAGTCAGGACTACCATGATCCACATTTTACAGAGGAAGAAACTGAGAACTACCTACATCTGAAAAGTAGTAGAGACGGGATCGAAATGTAGGCAGTCTTGCTTTAGAGTCCACATTCCTAACTACTACAATACATGCTCCTGAATGACAGCCTTATGATGATAAAAAAAGAAAGGATGAGAAGGGAAGGGGTAAATAGTAATGGCTACAACATAGTACATCTTCAAAAACCTTTATTTCACCCTAGTTATCCCTAGAATGACAGACAGCAACTAAAGACAATGTTTGCTAACCTAAGGTATGATAAATCACAACTGATTCAATTAAATGCAGTTGAATTCCACCAGCTTGTGTCCCTAACAAAGGACCTGCATGTTTCATCCCTAGCCTGTGTGAATGACAGCTGGGTGCTTAAACAGTTATGGCTAAATAAAGAAGTACCTTTTGTCTTTGCTATGCAGTATAAGGATCTCACTTTGGGAGGAGATTTCCCATTTCTCCTGCTGGTGATGTCATCAGGAGTGAACAGAGGATTTATTTTTGCCAGGGCCTCCACCTCATTGCAAAGTCCAGATCCATGTTGTATGGTAACTCCAGCAACTGTGACCCAGTGAATTAACATCATCTTAAATATTGCTGTCTCGGTGAAAAATACATATTCTTTCAAAAGACAGGTCTGGAGTGCCTATTGAGATAAAGTATTTAATCACTCATGGCTACAGGTGTGGTTAGAAAAGTATGAGGAAGAAATTTCTGGCATCATACCTCAGTGTGACCTCCACTGAAAATGAACAGGTAAACAAACCCTTTATAGGCTTATGAGATACCAGTGGTGAAACTAATATCATCATCGAAAAACCTCAAGTACGAGAAGATATTCCTAATCAACATCTGTTGAAGATTGTATTTCCCAGAAAAGAGACTCGGTGTGAAGATTAATGTCTAGGAAAATTATTGAGAAGAAAGCAGATTTGAGAAAAGTTAAATCTTAGGCAATGACAAGGCAACAATAGAGACTTAGCTGAACGTATGTGTAGCTGTGAAATTTGCATGACCCTTCAGAGTTGTCCTAAATTGCGGAGAGACAGATGAAGCTTCACAGCTTTGCAATGACCTCTTATTGGGTATAAGATGTCCTAGAAAGAGGATATGTTATTGCGTGGAATAACCCTTGAGCTGAGGAAATTGCCTTCAGTTCTCAGTGGATATCTGAACAATATAGCATAGCCTTCACAGCACAGTCAAAGTTTGGGTTGGGCCATAACAAAGGAGTATAAGTAAAGGCCCAGATATAGTCTGGATCCTTCATTGGTGTCCAAGTTGTGGTGGCTGAGAATGTGTGTGTGCACACATGTGTATATGTCGTACATTAAAAATAAATGTTTTTCAACAAGAGGAAGGTAATTATGATGTGACCATGCCCCAACCTTTGGGGACGACCCAGCGAACACCCCTGGGCAACTAAAACGATCATGGATAGTTAGTTTCAAGCATTATCGTACACTAGATGGGTTTTAAAGAGATCTGAGCCTTGGTTAGATAATGAAAGAAGTGAATGCAATGTCCTATAATAAATCTTCGTATAGTAACCTCCAGTGATACATGGGAGATTGTAAGCATTAAAGTGGTTCCTCTCATCATTGATTCAGTTCCAGCCTGACCAGTAATTGTAGTAAAAAAAAATTCTCAGTCTCTTGTGAACTAAATACAGTAACTGATCTGGAAAAGCAGTGTCTCTCAGTAAATATATATTATCAGAAACAATTTCCATAAACCATGAAAAACTTCGGTATTCCTTTATGATGTCTCTTTAACAGTACCTCAAATTGCCTGAGTGTTACTACAAAATTGTCTGTATGTCGATGAGAGAACTGCCACGAGAATGCCACAATGTCTTGTCCCTTCCAGTGTATCATCCCCATGATGGCAACCGACTTGTGGGGCTTGCTAAAGGACAGGGAATGCAAGAAGTTCTTAGTCTACAGCATGGGATTCTCCATAGCTGGAATAGTGTTGAATATTGTATGGTCCATCTCTGCAACATTGCAATAAAAAAAATAAAATCAAGGAATAAATGATGAGTGTACTAGAAACCCATCTTGGCTGCATTGTGACAAGAAAATTAGTACTGAGAAAATTCAGGGCCAAAAACAGTGCAATATGTGTATAGAGTCTACTTAAAGTTAGAATTACCCCAACCAGAATGAACCAATGGGAGCAACATTTCAGTCCATAATGGAGTCCATATTCCTCATACTTGGACATTCCTGATGAACCACTATAAAGTTATTTTAAATGCAACAAAGGATCTAAAAAAAAAAAAAAAAAAAGAAAAGCCCATATCCTAGAATGAAGTGAATAAGCCTGAGCCATATAATGCCCAAGAATTGATAGTATTGATGTCTCTGCCAATCCCATCCAAAATAAATAGATCCTCTGTAAACCTTAATTAGAAGAATCAACACTTGCCTCTTTTGGTTCTAATCTATTTTCCCATATACTTACAAGTGATATAGATATTTTAAATACATTAAAAACTGTTTACATGCTATTGTGTCTTGGAGGCCACTGAAATACACATGAGGGAACATTCATCTAGAAATCAGAAACACACACATTAAGACTGGCATTATAGGATAGCTCATCCAACAAAATCAATTTGGTACAAGATGTGTTAATCCTGAAATTCTGGTTTATCCAGAAATGTGCTGAACTGATACACTGCGTTGGTGCACTGTCTAAAATGATAGAGAGCTTGCCATAGTGAGAGAGCCTATAAATTTCTAGGCCTCCTTTTCAAAAATTCTTGAGTATGGACACTGGAATTAAATGTATTCTTCAGTTGTTTATAGCCTGGGTTTACTGACTCAGATATCTGGGATCATTTAGTGTTTGGATACTGGAGGACAAATGCTCTAATATCACTAATGGCTGACTTGGGCTGTCTGCTCCACACGAGAAGCATTGGATGCAGTCTAGATGATGTTAAGCAAGACCTACTACAACAATGTACCTTAGATAATTATATATAGAGACTTATGGGAATTGCAATGGCTGTCTCCTGTTCCCTGAACAAACTTAATCATCAAGAACATGATAAAGGTGGAATTCTTCCTACCCAGCTACAAAACATGTTATTACCAACTTGGTGGAATGATCTGTCAAAAATTGATTCATTTGTGGATCCATAATGTGGAGCAGGGAGCTTTGGACATAAATAGAACAAATCTCCCAACAGGTTAAATGCAAATACCCATTTGCATGGGGGCAGTTCTTCACCTGCTCTTTGGAATTCCAAAGCAGAATGTTATTGCTCAGATGACTGAAATTACAATCCAGCCTCACATCTAATAAGATAAGAATGACTGGGTTCTATCTTATTGTGGGCTGGAAAACACTTGGTTCTACTAACCAAGAACAAAACAATCATACTGGAAGCCCTTCAAGCCAACAAGGAACTGCCATAATTATAGCATCATATAACTGTTCCCCGGGGCACAAAGGAAGCCAAGATTTGAAAAGTGGACTATATAGGATCTTTACCATGTAGTCAGGGTGAAAATATGCCTTAACCTGACTGTTCCAGATCCCTTCTCTGACTATGAAGAGACCATGCCTGCAGCAACTGTAATTATTACTGTCCTCATCAATTATACTATACACTCATAAGCTTAAATAAAAATAATCACCAGTAAACAAAAAAATAATTTTACAGCCAAAGCCATGCAGTACTAGACAAAAATTGGCAATGTTTGCTGCACTTCCCATTTACCTAATAAACACTACCTTGTGGAATAGATTGATAGTAATTCATGTGAAAATTCCCATGTCAATCTTAACTATATATCTAACTAAAAGAATCAACACAACCAACCAGTGTAGAACAATCTAGAAGGGAAAGAATATCTATCTAATGCTCATGAAATGATGGTCATGAGGATGAAGGAGTAAGCATGGTGTTAATTTTACACAAATTCCCTGAGGTACAAGCAGAATATTCTTATACCAGTGTCCACAACAGCAGGAATAATATAGTGGGAGTTGCCTCACCTTACAGATGGCCTCAATTCATATTAATATTGTAATATACATAAAAGTGATTTCCCTTAAAGAGTGATACTGCTGATTGGGTAACTCATAGGTTTATAAAATAATCCTTTTTACTGAAAGGAGTATATGACAGTCGGACGTGTTATTCCTCCCATACTTCCATAATGACTTATCTCAGTAATTCATTTGTCACAGCCAGAGCTACGCATAATTGGAATCTACATAAAGTAAGGTGCTATGCCCCACAGATACTACCTAAGGCTCTCTTGAAATGAGGGAATGGAAATTGAAAAGTCTAATTGCTAATATTTTCACCACCATAAAAATTATTGGTAACATCATTCAAGAAATCAAATAACTCTTCTATAGGAAGTGGATAGAATTTTATGAAGTTGTAATATTAAATTTCTTGGCCCTCAACTTCTTTCTGGCAGCTTGGAGGGTTTATGCACTGTTAGATATATCATGTTCTGTGTATATAAATCAATCAAGAATTTTGAAGAAAAAATTTTTAAAAATGCAATGACCCCTCAGCCACTGTCTCTTAAAACAGGGCAGGTGGAATTTGAAGTGAAATTCAATTAATGTCTGAGGGTGAGTGTATTACACAATCCGCTTACTAAAAATAGAACATTGTACCTTGTAGTAGCTATTAAGTTGGCAATAACATGTTTTGTAGCTGAGTAGGAAGAATTCCATCTGTATCATATTGTTCTTGGTGATTAAGTTTGGTCAGGGAACAGAAGATGGCCATTGAAGTTCACAACCGGAGGTCAGAATGTGGCAGGCACTAGACAGTCCTGCCAGGCTTCATTGATCCTACCTAGATTTTGCAACTTCATGCCCACAAAGAGATTATAATTTCATAGTTTCATTGTATCTATGCATGCATGTATGACACTTACCCATCATCATGAAATATGAGACCAATGTAACAAATTGCCCCTGATATGTCAAAGGAAGATATTTTTCCCCCAGACTGGATCTGAGTGTTGAAGGTAGATGAACTACCATATGGATTGGACATAAGAGATTCTGTAATACTCTACTCAGGGCCTAAGCTGCAGAGTAGCTATGCTACCCAGCTAGGCATCCCCTGAGAGAATATGGAGAGATTCAGGATAATCTTCTCACTGAATAACCCTGGTCAGTTGTATTCTGGATTCCTTTGCTAATAATATATATTTTCAGTTATTGAAGTAAAATTTTACTTTCATAAGATTTGTCAGTATGCTCATTTTCACCCATCCTGTAGAAAGAGGTTTGTATGTCTGCCTTAAGAAGTTAAAAATTTGCCCACATTATATAGTGGAGTCCTTAATATTGTCACACACAGGCTATTCTCCAAAGCCTGTGCTTCCAACCACTATAATTTATTGCCACAGACATTTCAAATTAAATATGTCACGATTACCTTATTAGCTTGCTACAAAGAGTGTTTCTTTCAATACATTTCTTATGTTTTAAATGATACCACTTTTTACCAAAGCCAATAATAACCTGAATATGTGTTGATATAGTCCTCCTTCTCCCCACCACATTCAGTGGAGAATTACATCCCATTAATTACACCTTCTAAATAATTCTTGAATCTGTCCTTCTCAAACTCCACCTCTACTGCTGATTCAATTACCTCCCACTGTGACTAGTGTGATAATCATATAAATAAATTTCCTGTTTCTAGAATTGCAATTGCTCCCTATAAAATTAACCTCCCACCCTATGACCATTTCTAGAGCATTGCTGTGATCATGTTACTCTCCTTTACAGCGGTTTCCAACAACTTAAATAATTGACAAATCTTTTTAACTAGTAGTACTCAAGACCTTTTATGGATTCTAATCTACTTTTCAAAATCTTTTCTAAAGACTATCGTTTCACCCTCCTTCCCCAAATTTACAAATGCCAAAATTAGCCAGCTTATTTTATTCATCCATAACTTTACTGTTAACTTTTTCAAGCTGGATGGTTTCCCTGCCTGATAATGTATATTCATCTTTCAAAGCATCCTAGACTTTATGCCTTGCCTTCATTGACTTCCAATGATCATTCTTTTTTGTTTAAGTATTGTGATCTCAATCACAAGTTTAATTCCTGGGACGTAGTAGTAACTTTATAAATATTTTGGGAGTAAATAAACAAAAGGATGGATCATGAAATTTAATCATCCATATTTTCAACAGGCACTGTATTTAGCTCTACGTGTTAGAAAGACTTGAAGATGGCTCCAATGACCTTAACTTACATTATTCATGGGTAGAATATTATAGAAATGATGAGATGTCACTTCCAAGATTATGTTATAAGACGATTGTGATTTTTCTGCCCTGTGTGCTTTCACTCTCTCTTGTTTTGCTTGGAGGAGGGAAACAAGTTGCCTCAGGCAGCCCTGTGGAGAGGCAGCTCACAAGCAACTGAGTCTTATAATAAGATAAGAGGTTCAATTGATGGTGTGATGCGACCTCATAAAAGAACGGGAACCAGAAGCGCCCAGTTAAGCCACAATTGGATGCCTGATGCACAGAAACTGGGAGATAATAAATGGTTGCTGTTTTAAGACGCCAAATATGAGTAACTCATTATGAATCAATAGATAACTAAATTGTACTATAAATACACATACAAAATATACTCCAAATGTTAAAACAAATGGAGAAACAAACATTTAAGAATTTAATGACACGATACTTTTGGTTGTTAGTTATCTGAAATAAAATTACTCATGAAGTGGAATCTTGTAGCAATTTGTGGCTTTTTTTTAATCTTAAAAAATAGTTTTAATATTGGAAAATAATAGAGAAATAGCATAGATGAACAATCTAAATACGTGTAAGGTAGAGTTGTAAAGAAGCAGATGATTCATTTGAAATAGTGTTACTTTACTTTTTTAGTTTCTTGATATTCTCATGATCTAAGAAGCCTACTATCTGAATTTAGATCTCACACATTTTGTTTGGCTGGCTCAATCTTAAAAAATACAAACAAACAAACAAAAACTTCTTTATATGTCTTGATTTTCTTTATATGTCTTTCAGTTCTGAATACACTATCCAATTTTTAACAGACCCTACAATTTATTTAACCACATTCCTTTGATTTCAGGATGGACTTTTTGACACATTAAGACATTTCTCAAATTGGATGGATCATAAAATTGACAATGTTGTTCAAATGCTGTTTGACAGCAGCCATTTGGTATGGCTGTCCTTGCCTGTGAAACAGAGTGGTTGGACTTCCAGGTAGCATGACCAGACAAAGGCAAGTCTTCAATATTTCAGTCAACAAAACTCTTTAAGCATACTTGAGGAAATTAGAAACTCAGTTGTTGTGTGTAAAGATGCTTAGACTTTCTGGAAAGATAAAGAATGTGTTGGTAGCAAGGTTTGCAGAATCAGGGACAGTTAATTGAATGAAAATATCAGAGATAAATATTATTAACACAGAGATAATCATATTGTTAAAAAATTGTGGACATGAGCAACTCCAAGCTGAGAAAAAAATTAAGAGACCCTGAATGGGAAGACTTAGCAATCCCTATCTACTATTTATTATTTATTTTTTCTTTTTATATATGAACAATATATTTGATAAAAATATGTTTAAGTCTGTTATAGTAGCCTTTTAATAAGTATGAAGTAAGCATTCTAAATAATTTAAAGTATTTTATCATAGTTTAATTGGCAGTATTTTTTCCCTTAGTGTAATATAAAATAATGGTGTGTCTCCTAGTGAGAAAGCCTTGGATATAATAAAGTATAATACATTCCAGCTTACTTCACAAATTGATATCTATCTTACCTGGCTCTTGAAGGCATTTGAATTTGGTCTAGAACATGTATATATTAAAATAATATAACAAATCATCCAAGTTTCATATATGTATTTATAAATTACATAGCAAAAATTGGAAATACATATTTAACAATGGTGCAAAACAAAAATAAATATTAAAAAATTCCTTAAAACTTCAGAATACTTTTATGACATCTATTATAGACCATCAATCTCTCATGGGGAGGAGAGAGGTTAGAATTTAAAGATTACGTTTCTCAAGGTTTTAGGGTCACCTAAGGAACAAATTAGGACTATTTAGTAAAGGTAGCATGGATAGCTCTCTTTGACCAGCAAATAAACATTCAGAATATTCCTGTGAGTTCAGCTAATGGAAAATAACCCATTCCATGTGTACTCAGGAATAAACCACTCTGTTAAAAGCTTTGGGGACAGTGAGGTTAAAGTGGATATAAATAAATGCTTGTTGAATAAAATGAAATTTTTTAAAAAAGATGAAGTCAGATATCTATAATGAAGTTGATAAATGAAAGAATTGAATACCAGTGTTAGAAGTTTGGACTCGAACCAATAGTAAGAAGTTGTGGTTGTATTTCAGGGTTGTAGTTTTTCCTGAACGTCTGACATACACAGTTCCCAGAAGACATATGATATTAGTTCACAAAAAGGAAGCACAAATAAGTTAGAACTCGATGTTTTGATAGAATCATTTTCTGAGGTTTCCCACATTCGGAAAGATAAAAAGTTATTTTAAATTACTTTTTTTTCTTATGTTCCCCAGTGCATCTGTTTTGCTATAAAAATCTTAAGTTCTGCTGGAAACTACTGAAAAGTGTAAAATATGGTTTAGAAATCTTCTTGGAAAAAAAATACGAGACCCAGAACAAATACAGATAAAATATTACTATGCCTTTCTTTGGGTCAACAGAAATTTTTGTTCCTTGTTATTTTTGCTACTGTTTTTGACCTTTAAGAGTTGAAGATCCAGATACTAACTGGCAGTGAATTCTGTCAGTTCTGGAAAGAACTTTGGAAAAACGAAAAGGTTCACATACTTGGGCACGGAGAAGGGGTGAATTACTGCCTTCTATTGAGGCTTAATTACTAATTTCAGAAATTAGGTGATACTACAGTCTTCCATGAATAACTGGGCAGGAAAAAATAATCAAAGCAAAATTGTTTAAAAGTAGAGCGGCTGGCTATGATATAAATATGTCAATGAAGGGGTCACTTGCTATTGGTTGAAATTTAAAAATATAATATTTAATATTAATTGATTTTTAAACATTGCTATATTTATGAGTAATGCATGAATTCAGTCTCAAATCAAAAGCACAAATCTTACACTGATAGCAATTGTCTCCTGTTCCCTCCTTCTCCATCATTGATTTCTCTCCTAGATGTAATTTTTAAAAATAGTCTTCTTTCTTTCTTTTGATATTTACATTTATTACTCTAAATATTATGTTTATAGTTCTATTCTTAGAATAATGAATGAATATTTTTGATCCCCCTGTATAAAATGTTTGGATTTACATAGATTATACCACCCTCTATGCCCCTTCTCCTATTCCCAAGGCTTGATATTTATATTGTTGATTTTAAGTCTTTATTGATTGCCTTTCTAATTTGAATTAATATACTTAAATCTCAATTAAATTTTCCATATCTCTGGCGCTCAATATGTAAAGTGAAGATTTTAGCTTTTCCACTTTTTTGTTCAACCTTCCCCCCGACATTCCACACCCAACCTCCTTTCATCTCTACCTTTGATTTTATGTTGTAACTGACATTTAGCCACAACATAATTAATGGTTCTACTCTACAATGACAACAAAACCTTCCATATCATGTTTATAGGTTTGCTTTAAAAGGTAAAAAAAATAGTAATCTTCTAAGCTGACGTAAAATGAAAAAAAAAAAGAAAAAAGAAAAAAAAAGAAAGAAGAAAAAATAGTAATCTATTTCAGGTTATTATTACTACATAAAAAAGTTTTTTAAAAAACAGAATTAAGATGTATGTCTTAATTTCCTTCTCTATATGTCTAATGCAGGAGATCTTGGTTTGTACTAAGCATTAGCATTAATTCTCTTATAGTCATTCACTCACTTTTCATATTGACTTACTTTTATTCACTTCATATTTTGATTATGTTCTCATTCTTATTTTGTTGTTGTTTTGCTTTGCTTTTTCTTCATTTTTCAATAATCTTGACTGAATAATCTTCAATAATCTTCAATAATCTTGAATCCTGAATGCTCCTTTTTCCACACTCACATCCATACATTCCTCTCTCTCAAGCCTCTTTCGCTCCTGGAAAAATTCTTCCCACGCTTCTCTCTGCCATTCTAGTATTTCCATTTGTTATCCTCATGAATGCGTTCACGGCTTCCTCAGATATCCTCGCTTGTTTTCCTTCCCCATTTTCCTGGAGTATACCTTAAAAAAATCTTAAAAGAAACCAAGAGAGGTTAAGCATTCTGAAACATGCCTATCTGAAACATACCCATTCTGCACACACATAGTAAAATTCAGTGCAGTCAACTTTGTTCTAAATGATTTTCCTCAGAACATCCAAGTAATTGCTCAATTGTCTTTTGCATCTATTATTGCTGATATCAAGTCCAATGTCAGTGTGAGTCTATTCTTTTCCATTTTTTTCCTGGAAGCACTCAAGTAGTTACATTAGTTACGTCTATATATAGACGTAACTACCTGACGTCATTTTTCATCAGTTCTTTTCACTGAATCCTTTTAATCTAAAGAGTCGATTTTTTCCAATTCTGGAAAATTATTGACTGTTACCTCTTACACTATTTTCTCCTTTCGATTTTTTTTTTTCATTCCTTCTTGGACTTGTATTAGACAAATCATGGACCTCTTCAATTATTTTTTACATATGTTTTCTCTCTTTATCCTTACGTTCCAAATCTAGGAGGTTTCTTAATTTTTATTTTATTTAGTCCTTTCTGTGGTTGTTATTATTATGATATTTCAACATACTTAATGATTAATATTTAAGAGTTCAGTCTTGTGCTCTGATTATTCTAACTCTGTAACATTTTTCTTCATTTAATATCAAAATCTTCTTTAGAAATTTCTCTAAGAATCAAAGAATTTGTTTTATCTTGTGTTTGTTTTTAGATTTTTTTATTAATTTAAATAGTTTGGTATCCTCCTAATTTTTTATTTTATTTATTTATTTTGGTAGTTTTTCCATTTATTTCTGTTTGAAGATCCTTGGCTGACTGTACTTAAGACAAGTAATGTCTGTAGCTTGGATGGGTTCCATGTGCTAATAGGTAGGACTGTTGTATAATATTAGTGGAAATTTTGACTACAGGCTCTTTGGAAACAAGACAAGGATCTGGCAGTGAGATTATTTTGATCTGTGTGACAATTGTTCAGAGGTAAATTAGTTATCTCCAAATAGTGCATCTGCATTCTCTAGACAAAGATAATGTGGGCTATGTATCGGTGACAACTAACAGCTAACATCTTTTCTGGCAGAAAAGGATTATAAAGGACCAACCGAGGCTTTATTTTGCTTTTATTTTTTTCTTTGCTTTGTTCTTAGCAGCTTTATTGAAGTATAATTGACATACTACATACTGCACATATTTAAAGTTAAAGTACATGGTTTGGCAAGGTTTTACACATGTATATACTTGTGAAACTAGCATCACAATTAAGATATAATATTCATTATTCCTAAAAGATTTCTGCAAGTTTCCTCATGACTCTATGTAATCCCTCCCTTCCTTCCTTACCTTAGTAACCACTGATTTGTTTTCTGTCACTATAGTTAGTGGAATTTTCTAGAATTTTACATACATGGAATCACATTATGTACTTTTTCTTGTCTGGCATATTTCAGTTTGCATAGTTATTTTGAAAGCTCTTTGCATATTTTGAATAGGATACAAGTCCTTCATCAGAAATGTGATTTGAAAAATATTCTCCCAGTCAGTGGCTTAAGAATGTCTTTGATGATTTGTAATTATCAATTCTTTTTCCATTTATGTTCAGGTTTTTGAGAACCAATGCTTTTAATCAACGCTTCACCCCTTTTTCTTTCTTTCTTTTTTTTTTTAACATGATGCTATTTTTACTCAAAAAAATAAAAAAGAGCATTCTGTTGTGTGGGCTGGCCTGTACCTGTAGTCCCAGTTGCTCAGGAGACTAAGGTAGGAGGACTGCTTGAGCCAAGGAGTTTGAGTCCAGCAGCTTGGGTAACATAGTGAGATCATATCTCTAAATAAAAACAAACAAACAAACAAACAAAAGATATTCTGAAAAAAACATAAGCAAAATGTCAATTACATATCTAGGTGATGGCTTTTTTCTTGATGTACAATATTTGCACGCATATATTGGGTATATGTGATATTTTGGTACATACATAGAATGTGTAATTGTTGGGAAATAGGCTAAGAGATGTGAAAAGTTTCAGGAGTTTTTCAGGGCTTTGCCTGAAAGGAATTTGTGGACATGTTAGTTCACAGAATAAAAGCTGCTTCCAACAAGGGAGGCATTGTCAGAGGATGTTTGCAAAGCAACATTTCTTCTTTGCTGCCAGCCATTGCCTTGAGCTTTTTTGCAAGGCAGAAGCTGGGTTTGGGTTCTTGGCAGAGAAGCTGATTAAAATGCCTGTCCAGCAGATAACGTGCAGCTGGAACTATCCTAGACTTCAAGACTATTCCTGCTTCACTCCTGACTACATGTCTCTTTGTTTAGAAGAAGTAGATTAGAGTAGTACACAGACTCAGTGTTCTCATTTTATACATTTTATCTTTAATTTGTATGCTTAGCTAGGTCTGTTTCTAACTTAGGGCTTAACATGCTTATCTTAAAAAATTTTGTAACCGTCTATTCTTATATTCAGAATTAGGTAAGGTTCCCCTGTAAACCTTAAAAAATGAGCCATACAAATAATTCTCTAATAAAAGACAAGTATTTGCTGTAACAATAAATACTGATGTGGGATTTCAGTCAGGATCTCACAGTTCACAGGAATGCTGGAGGACCCTTAACTCCCCCGTCATTTAAACTGCACTTTGTCTCCATCTCAATCATTTGTCTATCTATATTGTTTCTTTATTTCCTATTATTTCCAAATCCCTTGCGACGATCCTGCCTTGGGGCCTGTTTTGCTGGGAGAGTAGCTAACTCTTGGCATGTAGTGATGAAGTTGGGGTATTTAAGACATCCATAGTGATAAGCATTTATCATTTCTATGTGTTGAGAATATTTCAAGACCTCAATTCCAGCTGTTTTGAAATATATAATACATTGTTCTTAACTAGAATCACCTTACTCTATCAAGCATTAGAACCTATTCCTTTTATCTAGCTAATAATATGTTTGTACTCATTAACCAACCTCTTTTCATCCCCCCCCACACACACACCCACATCCTTCCCAGGCTTTGGTACCTCTTATTCTACTTTCCACCTCCATGAGATCAACTTTTTTAGATCCCACATATGGCTGAGTACATGCAGTATTTGTCTTTCTGTGTTCGGCTTATTTTACTTAACAGATTGACATCTACTTCCATCCGCGTTGCTGCAAATCATAGGATTTCATTTTTTATGACCAAATATTATCCCATTGTGGAAATATAAAATATTTTCTTTATCCATTCATTCATTGATGGACATTTGTGTTGATTCCGTATCTTTGCCATTATGAAGTGTTTCAATAAACATGGGAGTACAGATATCTTTTTGATAAACTGATTTCCTTTCCTTTATATAAATAGCCAGTAATGGCAGTACTGGATCATATGGTGGTTCTATTTTTAGATTTTTGAGAAATCACCATACTTTTTTCCATAATGACTATACTAATTTGCATTCACACCAATGGTGTATAAGAATTCCCTCTTCTCTGCATCCTTAACAGCATCTTTTTTTTTTTTTTTTTTTTTTTGGTCTTTTTAGTAATAGCCATTCTAACTGGGGAAAGATAATATTTCATTGTGATTTTGATTTTGATTTTCCTTATAGTTAGTGATTTTGAGCATTTTGTCATATCTGTTGGCCATTTGCATGTCTTCTTTTGAAAAATGTCTATTTAGAGTCTTTGCTCACTTTTCAATGTGATTATTTGTTTTTTGTTTATTTGTTTTGCTGTTGAGTTGAGTTCATTGTATATTCTGGATGTTAGTCTTTTATTAGACACTAAGTTGTTAATATTTTCTCCTATTCAACAGGTTGTCTCTTCACTCTGTTGATCGTTTTCTTTGCTGTACAGAAGCTTTTTAGTTTAATATATTTTCAGTTGTCTATTTTGATGTTTTGTTCCTATGCTTTTGAGGTCTTAGCCCCTAAATCAGTGTTCTGGAATGTTTTCCCTATGTGTTCTTCTATAGTTTTATAGTTTTCATTTTTGTTTAAGTCCTTAATCCATTTTGAGATTTTCTTTTTTTGCATATGTTGCAGTAAAATACTAATTACTAATTAGTCTAATTTCATTTATCTGCAAATGAATATACAGTATTCTCAGCACAATTTATTGAGGAAGGTGTCCTTTCCCCAGTGTATGTTTTTGGTGCTGTTGTTGAAAATCAGTTGCCTATAAATATGTGGGTTTATTTCTGGGTTCTTTATTTTGATATATTGGTCTGTATGTCTTCTTTTATACAATACCACAGTATTTTGGTTACTGTGACCTTGTAATATACTTTGAAGTGAGATGATGTGATGTCTCCAGCTTTATTCTTTTTTTTAGAGATTGCTTTGATTGACTATTCTGGCTTTTCCTTTTGGTTCCATACAAATTGTAGGAGTGTTTCTTCTATTTCTGTGTAAAATGTCATTTTTATTTTGATAGGAATTCCATTGAATCTGCAGATTGCTTTGGATAGTATGGTAATTTTAACAATAATAATATTTTCAATTCACGAACACTAGATGTTTGTGTCTTCAATTTTATTTGTTAATGTTTTGTACTTTTCTTTGTAGAGATCTTTCACCTCCTTGTTTAAATTTATTCCTAGAAATTTTATTATTTTTCGTAGCTATTGTAAATGGGATTGCTTTATTGATTTTTTTAATCTAGTTTTTTACTGGTATATAGAAGCACTACTATTCATTTAAAACTGAAGAATGGTACATGTTTAAATAAATGAATAATTAGTGGGTAAATGAATATCACTACACACAATATATTACTAGCACTTGGCTTTATTTAATTAGTATTTTTACTGTCCCTTAGTTCTTTGCAACTAATTTTAGATGTGATTTTTTTTATATTCTATAATAATAGTTTCATATGAATTCAACACATATGCATGGAAAGCTTACTAGATGCCAGGGACCAGTTGACACCCAATGGTACAGCAAAGGACACATAAGCCTCCATTCTTTTGGAGTTAACACTCTAGTTAACAGGGAAAAGAAAAAGAAAATTTAAATAGATAATAGGGGTCATTCAAAACTAGTTCTAAGAATTATGAAATAGAAATAGAAAGTGAAAGGATATGAGTTTGTCAAACTTTAAAAGGGCCTAGAACAAAAGCCCCAGGGTGAGAATGAGTTTGGTGTTTGGGGAGTTAAAATAAGTCCAGGATAACTGTAGCATAGGAGAAATGAGTAGAAGTGTTGATGTTGGGAAGATGATGTTGGAAAAAGCAAGGACCATATTATGTAAAGGCTAGTAAACTGCTCAGGAATTCAGATTATATATGGAAAGCAACTGTATGTTATCAAGCAGCAAGTAATATGAAATGTTTCCCATTTAAAAAAAAAACAAATAAAAGATCTCTATCTGTATGTATTATTCTATATGCTTTATGATTAATTTATTTTATAAGAGCAAAAGAGAAGATAGGAAACCAATTATTAGGCTACTGAGGCTATTGAAATAGCTTAGAAGAAAAAAAATGAAAATAAGATGGTAGAGTTGGGAATGGAGAGAAATGGGGAGTATCAACATAGGTTGCAAAGTTACAGTTAAGAATATCTGATGATAAGTTGGATGTGGATGACAAAGAGAGGAATAAAAGATGATTCCTAGCTTTTGGCTTGAAAAACCTGATTAATATGCTTTTCTCACGTGAAGGAGAGTAGGAGTTAGAAGCAAGTTTTCAGACTTTATTGATGGAGAGGGAAGAGTTCTGTTTTTCACATGTGGGTGATGGAGTCTGCAGCTCAGGAAAGAGTTGGGCATCATTAGTTATTTGTTTTTAGTCTGGACGTCAAAAAATAGGATGGTGTTATATTACTGTTGATGACTAAGTTTCCTTTCTACACTCATAGATGGAGACTCACACAGACACACAGAGATGGGCACACAAACACATGAACACACGTGTACTCTCCTGCGTCTGTCACTCATAGTCACATGCCAGAATATCCTGGCTCTATTAGAAAAAGAAAACTAGGTAACTACATTTGTAATTTTAATAGGAATTGATTTGGCTTGTTATTGCCTAATTTTAATTTAGAATGGCATGTGAAGAATTTTCTTTTCTATGTTTCCATATGGGCATCAGCTGTGTGGGTAGTATTTTCTGAAGTTTGGCTCATTTCATCCTACTGAAGACCACAGTGTAGTTTTCCTTGTTTATAAATTGATGTAAGTGTGAAATATTTTTCTTCCTTTTTAAATAATTATTTCTAATTCTTTATTTCTTTTCTGGTTCCAAGTAATTCTCTCATGAATGTACCTAATTCTAAAACATTGATGCAGCTTATTACATTTCTCTGCTAATGTAGTGGAATACAGTTCTTCCCATGTCTCGTGCATATTGTTTTATATGGTAATTTAGAAAGGCAAATCAAATGTCTGTCAATTAATTAATGTTGGCTTTTAATTTTGATTCATTTTATTACTGGTAAATTTCATTTTTAATAAAATTAGCTATGAAAATATGTTGGAAGAGATAAAAAAGATTCAAGAAAAATTTTAAATAGTGAAAAATATCCTCGACATTATAAATCTTCATGAGCCAAGTGAGCTTTTAAGGCACTAACATATTTATACTATTTAATATATATTACATAGCATTTTATCTTTGTAAAGAATTTCACATATATAAATATACATATAAAACATATGTAAATATGTATTTGCACATATAAGAGATGTTATATATATATACATGGAGAGAGAGTCCATTATCATTATCATCATTATTCATCAATTCTGTATTTGTGAATTTTTCTACTCACTAAATGTTATGTTTAACCCTAACCTAAAATCAATATTTGCGCTGTTTTCCTGGACATTTGCAGGATGAGCATGCATAGAACAGTGAAAAGTATGAGTCACCTAGCATTCCTAACTAAGAACTAACAAGCAAGGCTCTGTCTTTTTGTTTCAGCTTTCATATTGTAGACTAGCATCCTTTCTACAGTTTATTTAGCACCTCATTTTTCACATTTTGTGCTTTCTGCTGGTGATTTCACTGTTTAAATTGCACTTAAGCATAGAGCTAAAGTTCTCTCTTGTGTTCCTAACTGCAAGAAGCCTGTAATGTTCCTTATACAGAAAATATTTATGTTAGATGAGCTTTGTTCAGGGATAAATTACAGTGTTGTTAGCTAAATTCAATGTTAATGAATCCATATGTGTACTAAATAAGTTATATTTACATGTAAATACACGTAAAAATTTATATATTGACCAGTTGACCTAAATGTGTAGCCACAGGAACTTAAATCTATATTTCTTCTAAGAGCAGTGGTTTAATACTCTCTTCCAAATTCAGTGTTTGCAGTGACTTTATAGAACATAAATATATGAATAATGCAAACACATACACACACACATACACACCTTGTATGATGGTAAGAGTGTAGTAGGGAGAATAAAAATTATGGCTCTTCTAAATGAGGGCAATGTCCTAATGCCTGGAACCATTGAATGTTAATTTACGTGGTAAAAGAGACTTTGCTAGTGCAAAATTTAGGATCTTGAGATGATGAAGTTATCCCGAATTAACTGGATGGGTCCAATGTAATCTTACACATTATACATCCCTCAAATTCTCAAACATGCATCTTCTGTTCCACTTTTTTGACCTCCACAGTTATTACAGCCATTGTCATTTCTAGCTAGGACAGCTACCAGTGCCTCCTCGTTTCTCTTTTGTAGTGTTTAAATGATTTTCAGTGTGCTGTCAGAATAGTCTGCCCAAAATTCAGCTTTGACAATTGTATAACCTTGTTTCAAACTCTTCAGTGGCACCAAACTACCCATTCAACAGAACTTAAGCTTTTCAACATGACATGAAAAGTTTTCTATGACCAGATCCCAGCCTACCTGTCAGTCTCTTCTATACTCACTCCTTCATTCATACTTCATATGTCTCAACACTGAACTGTTATATTTTTCCATAAACCCTGTGGGTGTTCTCACCTCATTGTTTTTGTTTATTGTATACCTGAACCTGGAATATCTTTTTACTTTTATAGAAAATGCCAATCCATTTTAATTATTTTTTGTAATGCATTTCATGTTTCCTTTTTGCAAAAACTTTTCCTTAATCCCTTCTCACTAGGTTCTCCAAGGAGCTCCACAACTGAATTCTCACTGGCTGCAAAAATCACTGTCATTACAGCTAGCCCACATAGATAATGTTCAGTTGTGTATCTGTCTCACTAATTAAATTGCAAGCTTCATGAAAATGAGAACTTTAAAGGATTCATCCTATCGCAAGAATTCACTGTTTGCCAGCATTAATACATGATAATGTTTTAGGGACTCATTCCCAATCTATTTGAAGCAGTATGGTTGATATATCCTATGTGTTTTTTTTTTTATTTCAGCATAATATGGG
Source organism: Avahi laniger (assembly GCA_963575035.1). NCBI lineage: Eukaryota > Metazoa > Chordata > Mammalia > Primates > Indriidae > Avahi > Avahi laniger. The sequence goes on along the minus strand of CAUYSK010096764.1, from coordinate 12,594 downwards.
GGTACAGATGTTTAGGTTACGTGTGTTGCCCTTGCCCCCTCTCCCCCCCTCAGTCCAGGTTTCAAATATGTTCATCCTATTGCGTGGTGCGCATTGCACTCTCTGTGTACACATATACCCTATGTGTTTTAAAAGAGCGATTTCATATATCTTTTCTGGCCATTATTTGCCCGACCTCTTAACAAACCAACCAATCAAAAATAAAGAAATGCATTTAAATGAATAATACATTCCTTTATTGGACATTCATAAAAATGATTTCTCCTTGCTGCAAATTTGGAAAGAAGTTCTTTCTATACATCATGAAAGAGAACTACACGTGGCCTAATATAAGAGAATCTCTTTTTCTGAAACCCCATTTTTAAATTCACAAAAAATTGAGTTATCTGTGATGCATCCTTGCCCTTAATTAATTCCTCAGGAAACTGATTATAAGAAATATTGACCATGAGCCTCAGGAAAGTAGGTCTCAGTAACTGTAAACACACGTTTTGATTTTTTAAAAAAGAAGGCACTAAAACTAATTGGATTAACATAAATATGTTATAAAAATTCTCAAGAAAATGAGAAAAAATTCACATTTTAAACAGAGACAAGCACTATTACCCAAATCTGGACATTCCAATTCATGTCTGATGAAATAATGTTGATTTGTAACATATATGGATAGCCTAAATCACTCTTTCAAAAATACATATAAGATTATAACGTTTTCCATTTTCTGATTAAATATTTTCACATAGTTTACTCATTTTCTCTGTATTTAGTTACCATTTCTAAAGTATGCTAAATTTTCTAATATTTGTTCATAATCTTTCTATTATTATTAACCCATTCATCTGAATAAATTGTTTATGTGTTTAATATATTGAAGGGAGACTTTCCTATTAATTATTTTCAAGACAAATTAAAATGCACTTTAAAATATTTCATCAAATATATATATATATTTTTAAATGATTTAATATGCAAATATTCCAAAGATAGCATACATTTTAGGATCAATCATTATGTTAACATTATTTCACTCAATATTTAGTTACACTGTGAATATAAAACTTGAGAACAACTTTAGAACTAAAAGTTTGTACAGATGTGATCATATTTTACTTTAGCATATTTCAACAGGCTTTTTCTTATCTATTTAAAATATGACATTTAATATAATAATAAAAATGTCACTAAAACAAGACTAATCAGAAGATTCAAATAGAAATTTTTGAAGACCAAGAAGTTGTTCAGTATGTGAAAATTATATTAAGAAAATTTATACAATGTAATAAATGAGCTTTAAGTATCTTTGCAATACTGGCATGGGAAGAATAGATGTGCATGACAATAATGTATAAAAATTAGTTAGATAGATACTGGCAAAGTACTTCAAACAAATCCAAATTTTGTAAATCTACAACATTAGGAGGATGGTGGTAGCTGGAAAAGAAATAGAGGGAGGAAAAATAACTAGCATTAGATGACATTTTTGGTTTTACATATATTAGGTTTGATATACCAATAAAGGTATTATCCTAGATATACTAACCTGACATTTACAAACTGACTATGAGATAGATAGTATTAGCTCCATCGTTCCTGACTCAGTAAAGTTTCCCCAAATGGGTATGTTGTTTTCCTCAAAGTAATACAAATATTATGTATAGAATCTTGGAATTAAAATCAAGTGTCTCAGTCTAATTTCTGTTGCTGTAAAAAAATGAATTTATTTCTTAGAGTTTTGGAGACTGGAAAGTCCAAGGGCATGGCATCAGCATCTGCTTGGCTTTTGGTGAGGGCCTTCTTACTGTGTCATGACATGGTGGAAGGCATCACCTGATGAGAGGGCAAGAGCATGCCCACTCAGGTCTCCTTTCCTCTTCTTATAGAACCACTAGTCCCATCATGGAGGCCCCACCCTGATGATCTTGTCTAATTCTAATTACCTCCCAAAGGCCCCACCCCTAAATATTATCAACATATGAATTCAGGGATTAAGTTTCTAGCACATGAAATTTAGGGATATATTCAAACCAAAGTACCAAGTCTGTCTGATTCCAAAAGCCATAGTTTTGACCACTCTGCACAGGACTGAATAAAATCACAATTAAAAGTTAATTTTAAAAATGAGAAGGAGCAGAGCTTGAGTATGCTCACTCGAAGTGTGGAAACTGAGGAGAAATTAGTGAGGCCCATGAGAAAGAGGCACAGGAACATGAGAAGTAATCAGAAAAGAACAATGCAGCTGAAGCAAAAAAAAAACCAAAAAACCAAAAAACAAAAAAAAAGCAATAGCAAGAGAGGGGAGAGAATTGCAAGAATGAGAGGATGGTCAGTATTATGAAAAAGCATGCAGCAACGGTGAATAAAAATAAGCCTAAGGAATGAAAATTAGGTTGGGATTTTGTTATTATTATTAATATTGGGGATGGTAATTACCAGAGAGTGCTAACTGGAGGTGAAGCCACAAGAACAAGAGGAAAGGTGGAGAGGATATTGGGTAGATAATCATATCCTGCTATACCCATTTACGTGTGCCATTGATCCCATACAACACACTTCATTTAAATTTTGTTCTGTTAGAAAAAATTTCTCTCTTACTTGACTCATTTCTTTTGTTAAAATACTTATGTATTGTACTTGCATGCTTTTTGGAATAAGTTTCCTTAAACAATTAAATGTCAAGTAAAATGGATTTAAAAAAAATTCCTACTTTTTTAGATGATTGTCACCACTCAAATATGGAGGCCCATCCTATGCTCACTGGCTATGTATAAAACAAAGAACAGAAATTATTTCTTCTTAGTGTATTTGTGTTTAAAAAGCCAAACTCTGCCCTACAGAATAGAATGCAGAGAAGGCATTCATTATAAGAGGAAATATTCTCTACCATTTTAAAGGAGAAATATTTTTAGAAAATTTTAAGATTGAAGAAAAGAAGTGTGTGTCTGTGTGCACACGTGTGTGTGTGTGTGTGTGTGTGTGTGAGAGAGAGAGAGAGAGAGAGAGAGAGAATAGAAATATTAAAATATATTTGGCTGGGGAACTATCTGGAGAGAGCCACATGCAGTGATCAGAACAGGGATTCTGTTTTCTAACCCATAGGTACCCACAGGTATATGGGAAGGTCAGAAGCTGAAAGAGGGATCCTGCTTGAAGATACACGATTGTGTTTTTAATAGAATGGAAATTCTAAAGTGCATAGTAAAAAGTTTTGAAGGTAGAGGAATTGAGTAAGATTGAAAGTGCTGAGAGGATTGATGAAAGGAAAGAAATGACTTTGATCAGTGATCAAGAATACAGATTTTAGAAGTATGATGGATGAAGCTCATCCTCAAATTTCAGGAAAATTAGCCCATAGTGTACTTAAGGGCTCTGGCTAGGCCCCACATGAACCAGATAGGCGACAAGTTTCCAGATATTGATAAAGGAAAAAAAAAGGAGCTACTTGGAAGGATCGAGCAAAGATCCACCTTGAGAATGAATGTCCCAGAATGAAAATCAGGGAGTTTCCTCTAGAAATGCACCCCACAAGAGGACAGAACAGAGTGGTAAGTGCCTTGCTGAGCTTTAGACAAAAATTGCCCATGTTAACCAACTCGTGGAAGAACTTATGAAGTAAAGATCCCCAGTGCAAGGGCAGGGCAGGAGAGGCAATCATTTTCTCTTTATTTCTGGGATGCTGCCAGTTTTTATGGCTTCAGAAATGATTATTGTTGAGCTATTACACTCTACCTAAGACACAGGACAAAGGGAACACTAGCGATTATGTTTAACTGGAGAGTCACTGTCAAGCTCTTTATATGAGAAATGTCTAACAGGCATGTCTATTTTCTTTGATAATCATCTGAAGTTTGTGGAGAACAGTGGAAATTTTTCTGATCAATCTTTAATGGAGAAATAATAAATTTCTGAATTTTGTTTTCTGTATCAGCATTGTAGACATACCAGCAAAGAAACAACTTTGCATCTTAATAGGATGATTTCAAACAAATAAACTGTTTTATATAATTTAGTTTAAATTAAGATAATCTATGAGCTGTTTCTGAATTTCACTGAGATATTTAGTTTTCGAACTTTTTTTACAACGTTTCTATCAGCACACAAAATAAATAATGCCTATATATTGCCATATTTTTTGTTGAGTGTACCTATTGTCTTGCCCTTGAATCTTCCCTTTAGTGTTTGGACATTTTTTTTTTTTCCTAAAAGAAGGGAACCATGAAACAATTATTAATTAATCAGAGAAGCAAAGTTTACTCCAGCCAAATAGCTGTTTACTTTGTTTGGAGGTTAGCTGTTTGACCCACATATACATTTTTAATTATGCAAATACTTTCAGTGGTCCTACTCTACTGAACCCTTTTGCAAAAATAACAGGAACCTTGTGCTGGTTCCAAATTTTAAGCTTACAGATTCAAAGTAAGGGAATTAAAGTATGTAAGAAAAAATTCTGTGTTTATTTTATAAGATTTGTATATACCATGTCAAACTATCAGGATGTGCCCCAAAGGAGAAGTTTGAATCCACCTAAAGTTAAGCTTACCTGAGTTCTTACCACTAAACAAAAATTAAAAATCCAAATTTTCTATCAGCTTAATGAATTAATCTCCCTCTATTAGCTGAGGGACTAATATTTCCAGAAACTAACTCTGGTGTGATTCTGTAAGTTATTGAATTAAAATTCAATGAAATTCTTATCCTTACTTGGACTTATTGGAAAGCTTATATCACTGAAGGAAAAATAGTTAGTTCCTGACAATGAAATGTGGCTCCACACAGGAGTCAGAGGTCTCAGAACTCGAATGCTTTTTGGATTGCTTCCCACTTCAAGTCTTTGCTTGAGGAAACATCATCTCTTTTTAGCCTAAAAAGGCTGGTCATCCCTAGTCTGAGGCAGCTGTTCACCCTTGAAATATCTAATATGTAATTTTTTCATGCTAAATTACTCATGCATGTAATTTCCCACACCATTAAGGGATTTCACTGTCCTTCTTTGGGATGTAAACCTAGATTAGAGAAGTCAATTGAAATAGTCAAATAGTGGATAACTGTTGTTAAAATGGATTTTGAAAATGTTTAACCAAATAGAGCAAACATAATTTTATTGCCTTCTGAATTACTTGATGTGGGTTACATTTTCTCTAAACTCAGGGCCTCATGTGCTGCATCTTCTTGGCATCTCTATTTTGATGTGTAACAGAAATCCCAAATTTCTCATGCCTAAGCCTGTTTTCCTGAACATGGAAGACTGTATTACCCAAAGACTGTCTTATGGTCTTATCTGTCTAAACACAGTAACATTGACTGCCCTGCGTCAAGAGGCAGAGTAAATGTTCTCTTCTCCTGAATTTGGGTAAAATTTTGTGACTGTAAACATGGCAAAAATGACAGTGCATGTCTCTTAAGGCTGAATTATAAACAGTGACATGACTTCTTCCTGGCTCTCTCAATACTCCAACCGTTGGAACCCAGCCCCCACATTGAGAGGAAGCACAGGCCACGTGGAATGTTCACGTGGAGGTACACTGGCTGGGGACCCCCGCTAAGCCCTTACCCCACAGTTAGCAGCAATTACCAGATGTAAATAAGCCTTCAAATGGTTCCAAGTCCCTGCCTTTAAGCCCTCCAGCTGACAGCATGTCAAACAGAGAAGAGTTATCTCTATTGCATCCTGCTCGGATTTCTATTTTATGAGTGTTTTTCATTGTTTTAAACCACTAATTATGGGGTAATTTGTTAAATTAGCCACAAGAACTCAAATGCAATCTCCTCGAATACAGTTTCTCTTTTTCTGTTTCCTATACCAATTCACAGCAATGCAATTCTTCCAGTTATTGAAATAAAAAAATATTAGAAATAAATATCCTTAATTATTCTTTTTTGCTCATATCACCTCTTTACATAATCTTATTGCCTTTAATTTCAAAATAAATCTAGAATTCTTTTCATTCTTACTTCCTTTCCATTCTTACTCCACTATTGCCACCACCTTTTCCACATCACAATTATGTTCTTCTGTATCATTGCAAAATCTTTTCACTGTTTATCTTCCCAGTTATGCCTTTCCTTCCAGCCTATCTCACATAAAACTGTTAAGAACAAAATCTGAGGCCATAATTTTTGTGTGAGTAATTTGTTGAGAGAAAACATTCAGGAGAAAGCTATAAGGAAGTGAGGGAAACAGGGTAGTGCAAGAGTGAAACTTAGGTAAAGATGTAGTTTTGGAAGAAGTCTAGCCACAATCAGATCCCACAGGAAGCTCTGGAGTATTAAATGCTACCACAAAATTTGTCCTGCCAATGACTGTTATTCTCTTCATTTGTCAGTATTTAGGGAGAGAAGCTCATAGATAACCACCCAGCCCTCTTGATGTTGGGTTTCTCCTGTTAGGCAAGGGTAGTCTTATGGAGAAGGATATAAATGCCAGGAGGGTGAGTACAGCTGAGAGATGACTAATTAGCTCAAGGAGATCTAGACTTGATATTAGCTGCATCTGCAAAACCACCACATTAAAATTTAAACCGTATTAAACCATTCACATTTCATAGCCTCCTTCCCTACTTCAGGATTTTTTTCCTCTCAGAGCTTATTTTTATTTAAAATACTAGATATATTATTGACTTTTTAAAAATTATTTACTTATTCATGTTTTTTTCTTCTGTTTCTAATTGAATGAAGCTCTATTATGGCTGGGCTTTTAAAAATGTGTATATTTTTTTTCAGTACTGTATTCCCAGAAACTATGAGATCATTAAATACAAAATGTCTGATTTTGAAGAAAAAGTTTAGTTTATTATATCTCAAACAAGAAGCAGTACAATCAATCAAAGTATGTGCCTAAACTATCAACACAGTTTTGCCATCTTAATGGTAGCTTCTTTATGCCAGCCGCAAAGAAGCCTGGAGAGCAAGAGGCGATGAGATTGCAAAAGGCATTTTCCACAGCTTGTTGAGAATTGAATATTTTTCCTTGCAAGAAGTGGTCCAAAGCATGGAAAAAGTAGTAGTCAGTTGGTGCAAGGTCTGGCGAATACGGTGGATGACAGAGATTTTCTAAGTCCAGCTTCTGTAGTTTGAGCAGTGCCGTTTGTATGACATGTGGTCAGGCGTTGTCTTGCAAGAGGATTGTCCTGTCTCTATTGACCAATCTTGGCTGCTTAATCAGTCTCAGGTTGCCCACATGGCTCATTTTCAAGATTAAAATCACCAGAATGAAACTTTCCAAACCACTGACATACTCTGTATTCATTAGCCACATCCTTCTGAAACACTTATCTGATATTTCCATTTGTCTCTGCAGCATTGGTCCTATGATAGAACTCATATTTGGAAATAACATGAATTTTGGCTTACCCACAGTTTCACAAAAATTTCTCTATAAAAAATTTGGTAAAATAATCAATAGCCAAACTGCGCATTTGAAAGAATGAATATATACCTTCACAATAAAAATAAAACAAGAAGTGTCACAGTGAAATGTCAGGGATAGCAACTGTAAAACTTAGTACTTAAGGAAATTGAACATTTCATACTTAATAACCTAATAGAAGAATGCCTGTACTCAATACTTAATTTTTAAATGAATTAAAGACTGAAAGACTTAATGTACTAAGAACATGTAATGAATAAGTATATATAATTTTAGTATGTAATAGTAATATAATAGTAGAAATATATAATAGTGATGTAACATATTTAAGCATAATGCATACTTAATTAACATATACTAAAAAATAGTTAATATACTAAGAAACAGTAGACACTCAGCAAATGTTAGTTCTCTATTTTGGGAGAAACTAAACTCTGAAAACTGAAATCCTCTACATCAGGTTTTGCAAATTTTCTGTGTAAAAGACCAGATAACAAATACTTGAATATTTGGGGAGCCAAAGTCTCCGTTGCAATCACTCAACTTTGCCTCTGCAGTGTGAAAATCACTGTAGACAATGAGTAGATGAGTGGGCATGATTGTGTTTCAGTAGAACTTAATTTACAAAAACAAGAGGAGGCCATGTGTTTTAAAAAAAATCATAATTTTGACCTCTCATGCTGAGACAGTACTAAAAAATTGTTAAGATCTCCCTTACTGCAATAAGCAATGGACGATCTAGGTCTTATTAACAGAATGTTCTATTGGTGTTATGAGAAGCTAACACATGATATTTTCCTTGTACCATCTTGCCCTCTTGTTTTTGTTCAGGCTATTTTTCCTTCTGGAATATGTACACACCCTATCTCCTCAGGGCACAACAGGTCCTACAAGGAGCAGTTCAAATGATCCCTTTACCATGGCTCCTTCACTTACAGTGCCTGATAAAAAGTTATCTCTCCAACTCTGAGATACCCATGATATATTTTTTTCATAATAATATAGTGGGAAAAATAAATTAAAAACACATGGAATTTGGAGCCAGGGTGACCTGAGCTTAAACATTGGCCCTGCCACCTATGAGTGGAATAATGTTAGACCTACCTGCTTCTTACCATCTTTTAGCCACTTTTCTTCTTATATAAAATGGTACCATTATAATCTAATTAACATGATTACTTGAAGAGTTAAAGGATAAGGTGATGGAAAATATTTTTTTTTTTGCTTTACATAGCATCTTTAAGTGGATATGGCAGCAATTTCAATATAATTTGTTTGTATTTCTAGAGTTTTACTTATATATATTAATAGTTACCAAACACATTTTCTCAACAAACTTTATGACATTAAATTTTTCTACTTTATTGGATTATTTGATGTAGGCTTAGCTTCTCTACTTGACTATATACTTCAGATACTAGTGTCATTTCTTCTAACAAAGCATTTGCTGAACAGAAAACAAATATTTTTTAATAAATAATGTGTGATAATTTGAACAGATAAAATCTAAACTCTTCAGTTTTATTCTTGATTGTTGAAGAGAATTTTTCTGGAGTCAAGATATTCAACTCTGTTGAACTAATTTAAATTTTCCTGTTGCCTGAACCAACTTTGTGTTAAATCCATCCTCCATTCTGTATAACAATACTTCAACACATACACAAACTTTAATTGCTTAACAATTATGTGACTGTTTTCCTAAGTTGCATAATAGCAACATTCTGTTAAATCATTTTTTAAAATCTAGAGTTTTCCAACTAATGACAAAATGCAAGCATGTGCATACAAAGCACGAAGCTTCATTTAAATTCTGTTCTGTCTCATACACTTGAAAACCTAAACCCTTATGTCTGTCAAAGTGGAAGAAACAAGGTATCCTTTATAGATATTCTGGGTAATTCTATTTGAGAACCAATTAGAGATATAAAAGTGGATAGCTAGAAAAGAACTAATAACACATATATTTAGGTTTGTCAGTTTCTTCTGACATAGACCTTAATGCTAATAATGTAAAATAACAGCTTACAGTGTGACACAGAAACTTGTTTTTGTATTTTTTATCTCACAATGTATTCATATCAACTGAATTGATTCCCTATATCAGTTTTCAGTGCTTGAATCAAATATTAACACAGCTCAAGCATACATACAGGAATAGTGTTTAACTGAGGAGGGTAAACATCCCAACATAGTTTATCTACAGCTCTCAAAGTTAATACCTGGACCCTAAAGAGCCCAGAAGAAAAATAGAAGACATTGAAGATGGTAAAGGCCAAAACTTGTGTGTTCATTCGGGTGAGATTAATTTCCTTGAGAGCAGATTGGAATATTTTTCCCAAATTGCCTTTTCTATAGAAAAATACCATTTTTTATCAGAGAAAAGACATGTTTAGTACTGATGACCATAAAAACAAGACACAGGTCTAATTTTAAGTGTATGTAGTAGAATTAAAGCATGACATTCTATTCTGGAAGTCATCTTTTATTCTCTTAAATCTTGTTAGTACTCAGGAGATGGAGTTTTTTTTTTGATAAACAACTCTTCCTCACGATTCAATAAAACGATCTTTTTTGTTTGTTTGTTTTTAGTTTAATAAGACTTTATATTTAAACAAGTATTTTGAACTATTTTTTGTAAATCATTTCCTACGTCTACATCATTTTGAGGTTATCGATGTTGTTAGAGAATACGATTTACCAGGATCATTTTTCTTCTTGCTGTTCACTTTTCATAAGGACTTTGGTTCATTCCTCTTTTCTCTTGCAAGAAAAGAGTAGAGGTAGATTATGATATAGTAGAAATATTATAAACTTAATCCTGATAAAGAAGAATATTGTATTACATTGATTATCATAATAGCCATTGACCAAGAAGACCTTAACATTGCCCTCAGCTTGGCTAAACTTTAGACAAGTTTCTTCCCAACTATAAACTCCTGACCTTCCTTTTCAAAGAACATTTCTTCCAGAAAACTTACAAGTGTAAATTCTTTCTATGCCCCTTTTTAAATTTAAATCTTCTCCCAGCTTCTTGACAGTTTTATAACACAGGATTATCTTTCTCAAGTACCTGAGAGTCAGACCTCTGAAATTTAACCACAGAAGAAGATGGAATAATTTTCTCCAAGTCTTGGTGGGAGGGTAAGAGCCTAACATCCAAAAAGTGTAATTAACAAACAGCAATGGTCTAATACTGCTGACTAACATCTTCTTGAATGTCCTCCAGTACTTTTTTATTAATTAATCCATCATTTAAGAATCCTCCCACCTTTGTTTCAGTGGAATTGAGTCTCTCTTTTCTATTGCAATAGTCTTAAATAAAGTCTTCCTTGCCTGTTTAACTGTGTCCACTGAAATTTTTCTTTTGCAACACTTAAAAGCTATGCAGTTTGTGACAAATTGCTTAATTCCACATTCCAGCCTAGTTATTTCTTTTGTGAAAAATGGAGATCACTATTATTTTGAGGATTAAAATAGACAATATAAGGGAGCCATTTTTATTGACACATAATAATTGTACATATTTATAGAATACAGATGTTATTTTTATACATGCTTACAAATGTGTGTAATGGTCAATTGGGATATCTGACATGGCAAAGATTTATTAATTTTTTTTTTTTTTTTTTTTTTTGAGACAGAGTCTCACTTTGTTGCCCTGGCTAAAGTGAGTGCCGCCGCGTCAGCCAAGCTCACAGCAACCTCAGACTCCTGGGCTCAAGCAATCCTACTGCCTCAGCCTCCCAAGTAGCTGGGACTACAGGCATGTGCCACCATGCCTGGCTAATGTTTTCTATATATTTTTAGCTGTCCAATTAATTTCTTTCTATTTTTGGTAGAGACGGGGTCTCGCTCTTGCTCAGACTGGTCTCGAACTGCTGAGCTCAAACAATCCGCCCGCCTCGGCCTCCCAGAGAGCTAGGATTACAGGCATGAGCCACCGCGCCCGGCCCCTCCCCTTCACTTTTGAAGGATAATCTTACAGGGTACAGAATTCTAGCTTGGTGGGTTTTTTCTCTCAACACTTTCAATATTTCACTCCACTCTCTTCCTGCTTGCGTGGTTTCTGAGGAGAAGTTGGATGTAATTCTTGTCTTTGCTCCTCTACAGGTAAGGTGTTTTTTTTCCCTCTGGTTTCTTCCAGTATTTTTCTTTATCTTTGATTTTCTGTAGTTTGGAAATAATATGGCTAGGTATAGTTTTTCTGGTATTTATCCTGCTTGGTGTTCTCTGAGCTTCCTGGGTCTGTGGTTTTGAGTCTGACATTAATTCGGGGGAAATTCCCAATTATTATTGTTTCACATATTTCTTCTAATCTTTTCTCTCTATTCTCTTGGTATTCCCATTATGTGTATAGTTGTCCTACAGTTCTTGGATACTTCGGAGGTGTTTTTTAGACTTTTTCCTCTTTGCTCTTCAGTTTTGGAGGTTTCTACTGAAATATACTCAAGCCCAGACATTCTTTCCTCATCTGTGTTCAGTCTACTAATAAGCCCATCAAAAGGAGTCTTCATTTCTGTTACAGTGTTTTCAATCTCTAGCATTTCTTTGTGATACTTTCTTAGATTTTCCACCTCTCCATTTACATTACCCATCTGTTCTTGCATGTTGTCTGCTTTACCTATTAAAGCCCTTAGCATATTAATCATAGTTTTAAACATTCTGAGTCACGTAATTCCAACATCCCTGCCATATCTGAGTCTGACTTTGGTGCTTGCTCTGTCTCTTCAAACTGTGTTTTTTGCCTTTTAGTATGACTTGTAATTTTTTTTCTTGCTGGCCAAACATAATGTACCGAGTAAAAGGAACTGCTAGACACAGGTCTTTAGTGACGAGGTGGTAAGGTGCTGGGGGAAGGGAAGTGTTCAACTCCTATGATTAGGCCTCAGTGTTGTAGAGCAGTGGTCCCCAGCCTTTTTGGCACCAGGGACTGGTTGCATGGAAGACAATTTTTCCACGGAGGTGGGTGAGGGGCTTGGGGGAAGGCAGAGCTCAGGCAGTGATGCGAGCGATGGGGAGTGGCTGTAAATACAGATGAAGCTTTGCTCGCTCAGCTGCTGCTCACCCTTGACTGCGTCCTTGTCGCTAGTCTCATGTCTAAATTTAAAGCACAAGAGAGCCTGTGCCTCTGGATTGTGAATTTTACACGTGCTTCTCAGCTCACGCCTCTCCCCATTTAGGTGGGACAGAATGGTTAGAGTGGGCTGGAGTTGGGTATTTCCTTTGCTCCA